>JAVQJG010123445.1:0-14120 GCA_036024015.1 Craterocephalus amniculus | reverse complement strand
CCCCCCGCCGCGGCAGACCCCCCCCCCCCCCGCCCGGGGGCGCCCCCCCCACCCCACACCCCCCCGCCCCCCCCCCGCCCCCCCCCGCCCCCCCCCCCCCCCCCCCCCCCCCCGTACTGCGCTCTCCCCAGACCAAATCCAGTTTTTAATCCCAGACTGTGGACCTTTGGTCTGGCCAGCAGGAGTGGGCCTGGTGCCCAGGGATGATGGGCACACAGAGAGAAGGCCTGTTGAGCAGGAAGGTTTTCTGGAGCAGACGGATGTAGGAGTCCTGAAACTGTAGTGACCTGCATTCTCCTCCATATGCTGCCCTGGGTCACTCACTCACACAGCATGATGCAAGGGATTACGACTGAATAGGACCACTGGGCCGCCCCTTCTCACTGACCCAATGAGTTGTCCTTCTTTCTTTTTTTCTTGGCTGATTTGCATATTCCAACCCTTGACACAAGAAACAATGGACTCACCCAATGACATGTGCACGCTGCGCTACTAAACACAAATATACAATAGAGTACAAGACATGCGATCCACCACTTATGGGCAGCAGATAATTCCGGATGCAGCTCGTGCAGTGTGGCACCTAGAGAAGAACTCATGTCATCTCACATCTCACATCGATGACTCCTGTCCCATCGCACTGCTGCTGATAGATGGCAGTCACAGGGGCTGTTTTCTCATCACACCTTCCACTTTCCACTTCTTGCTGTAATTTGCTCTAATTGTGTGAAGCAGTGCCGGCACGGCCCCGCCACACCGATAGGGTTTCCTCATTATCCCAGCTCCCCTTCATCGATTGGACTGACCTCATCACTGGCAGCTCCTTCTTTGAGCTCCACCATGGATTTACAGAGTAAAATCAATCCTTCGGTTTTAATCAGGCTGATCTGATCGGACATGTAGGGGAGGAGAGAGGAGAAGGGGAAGGGGAGCGCCGTCCAGTGGCTGTAACTCATGAATAGTTAATAATGAATTTCATTAGCGAGTCATTTATTTCAGTTCTTTCAGTTTCAGTATCTTGCTGATAAAGCCTCTGGGATTTAGACAATGCTGTGTGTGTAATCATTTACTGGATGATATATAAATGAGACTGATTTGGAATTAACCCAAAATCCATTTAAGTTGATGAAACAATCTGCTTAATTGGAAAAGAGCTGTATTGTTAATGGGCAATAATCATCTGAACAGAATATCAGTCATTTCTAAACACGGCTCAGCTTGTAGTGATATTGGATTCTTCAGTAAGTGTTTAAAGGGCCTCTTTTTGGATTTTGAAGTTAATGGGTTTTTTTATTTTGTTTTTGTTTCCTATTTTCCGACAGACTTGCATACTTAAATGTTTAAAACAAAGCATTTCGTTTATCTGTAATGATATTTTGATTAAGTATCTTTTCTCTGAAGCTCCTGATTTACCTTGTCTCTTCAAGGGACCCACCTGCAAGATCCAGTTTACTCTGATAATGAAAACTGCGATTTAAAAAATGATCAGACTCTAAATAAGATATGTCAGACATTATAGAAGGTGTGTTTTCTGTGGAAGGCACTGCTGATCCTAAACTTTGCAACTTTTAATATACAAGGAAAAACACTCACATACACATCCAGAAAAACATATAATATAAAATATATAACCAGACAATGGAGACCTTAAAATTTTAATATATCCTCTTCTATGGCTTTGATTAGTAGCTGTCATAATCATAAATGAATTATTTTACTGGTAATGTTATCTTTTACTGTGTCTGTGCATTATTTTAAGTGTTATTTGGTGAGCACTTGTTGTAATCCATGAAAATCAAAGCTGTATCTGATGTTTGACTCAAGTTAAACACCCCGAGTCTCATCAGCTTTGACAGTTTCAGGGTTAAGCTTGCTAACAGTTTGGATTTGGGGATGCTCAGGAAAAAAGAAGCATCCCCTCTGTGCCTGCAGGGGCCTTCAGCGGAGATTCAGCCCGGATGATGTGAAACTATGGAACAACTGTCTGATGCAATGTATTGTGTTTATTTTGGGGTTGGGCTGAGTGGAGTCCGTAGTTATCAGCCGCAGCAGCACCATAGCTTCTAGTTGTCTGGGTGTTGGTAGCGCCGCCTCTCATCCCCAAATCTGTGAGTCATCCCATCGCTGGATTGTTAGCGCGTCTGACCCCAGCATTCTCATAGTGAGAGGAGAAGCGCTAATGATGAAAACAGCCTTTTCCGCTCACTTGATTTAGCACACAAGCAGAGAAGCACGCTTACACACTCGCTCATGCACACAGGGAAGAGCAGATACTCCCTTCCCCCACCTGGATGCTCCAGCACGAGGCTCAGCATCTCCGCCCGTGAAGCCTTGTAGTACTCCTGCTCTGGCCCATATTCTGCCTCGACACTCAGCTCTGGGCACCGCGCTTTCAAAGCAGATGAAGTTGATCTCAGCCACAATCATTTTCTCGAGTTCTTTTCTTTTGCCGTCATTTCCCAGCCAGTCGGCCTCACTCCCCATGTTTCATGCCTCAGAAACTCTCCATCTGCTGTAGAGGCAGGCTATTAAGAAGAGGGAGGAGAGGAAGCATTTGGGCCGTGCTTATCGCTGCATGGGGATTGATCCGTCTGGCCAAACTATTCTCCCGTTTGTTACAATGAAGAGGAGAGGGGGAGATGGTGTCGGAGACTGGTACCCTGTGATGTCAGACTGCAGGGGGTGAAAGCCTCCTGATGCAGGAGGGGTCTTTGTGATATGCTTCAGTGTCGCACACTTCTGCTTTCCCTTTGATTTTCCTTGTCACATCAAAAAAAGCTATTCCTTCCAAAGACAAGAAACTGGATTCTTGAGTTTCATGAAAGGGCTGCAGAGTCTGCTTCTAGTAAGATATACAATATTATACTAATTATCATCATTTCCCTTATATTGACGGTTACAATACAATACAATAATGCAATTGGACTTATTTGTCAATAGGGCTGGGGCAATATATCGAGATTTTCAGATATATTGAGACTTTGTCACACAAGATATAGAAAAAAGGAATATCAATTATATCGAGTTAGGTTGTTTTGAGTTAAAAGTATCTCCTTTTTAAGCGTTTTGATAACTGTATCCTCTTTATGGTCATTCAAAGTTATATTTTATCATTTTGATACACATCTGCTTTAATTTCAGTCAAATATTCTGAAGCATGTGTGCTTTTGATCCTTAATAACAGTGCATTTAGTACTCAAGGCTTTAAATTTGAGCCGTCTCTTTGTTTGCTTGACCAAAAAGATTTATGTCTAGATATATATCTTATATCCTGATTGAGGAAAAATTGATCGAGATATGAAACTTGGTTCAAATCGCCCAGCCCTATTTGTCAACTTTAATTACAAAGGCTCTCAGACCCCCGGTTCCAGCCCTCTATTGATCGCTGCATTAAGATCAGGGCCATTTAATGCGGAATCACACCCTGCTTCCTGGTTCTAAGATAAGCCCTTGCAGGAAATTGAGATGACTTCTCAAACACCTTGTAGACCCTCCTAATAGAGGCAACAAACATGCCGACACTCATCCCTGCGGTGCTATTTGTCGGATTCTAATGTGTGCTAGTTTTCACAGTCAGCAAAGTTTTGTGGCTCTTCCTGTCCTTAGAGTTACGTAACCGGTGTAATAAGGCACTAATATCATTTGCATTCTTATAATAGCGGCGTCTCTTCTCTTTGTAAGATTCTAAGTCATTTACTTAAAATGAACACGTCCCAGTTCATTTCTGTTTAAGAGTTAAAAGAGAGTCATTTTCATTTCAAAAGACTCGGAATCAGGGTTATAAAACAACAAGCGCAACCCTTTGTTCTTTCTTTCACAGCAGTGTTTACTTTCTTTGGGACATTGAGTCCTGAGGAATTTCATCACAGCTTGTCGTTATTCCACTCACAGCGCCCAGCAGCTGGCAAACTCAGTTTTTACCCTTTGATAATGTGGAAGATCATTAAGTATTCATGAAAGTGTTTAACATGCACACATACATGTTTTGCGTGCTTTTTCCTATTTCTCCCTTTCCTCTTTGAGACAATGTGTTGTGTTCCACAGTATTAATTATTTAGAATGGTTGTGTATTATCTAATGAGTGATTACACAGACAGCTTTTGTTATCTGGAGCTATAAAAGGAACACTGAATCCCCTCTGGGATCCAAAGACTGGAGTAAACATGTTAATCCCATTGAGTGGGCTCCTCTTCTGTTTCATCTGATAACAGAATGGGCTCACCTCTGGCTGCAGCCAAATTTAGATAGTGAGTCTGTGTGTTATCAGTGTGCATTTAAATGTGTGGATTGTTGCCTGTTTGATGCACTGAGTTTCTCCAACTCTGTTGCAGTTGCAGGAGTGTCCCCAACAGTGGGTGGGTGGGCAGTTTGTGGTGTGAAAATGATTGACTGGCAGTTAAGGCGAGCCTTTATAGAGAGGTGGGAGGAATGCCTGATGTAGATGGTGGATTCCAAGGCTGTTGCTGTGGTAACAGAGGGACTGTAGGTATTGCTCGCCGAGCATAGGATTTTTGGGGGGTGGGTGGCTTACTTAAGGATTCTGAGAATGAGTGGGAGCGTCTGCCTGCTCCAAGCCCTACCGTTCCACTTGCGTAATTTTACTGCAAGAGGAAATCAATGAGGATTTAGTGTTTGATTGTCATCTTCTCTCCCTCTGAAATGCCAACAAAGAACATCGGAGCGGGGAAAAGAGCGGCTTCAGGGACAGCAAATTGAAGCTCAGCAGGAGGAAGTGAACAAAATCCCTGCTGCTCCACCTCTGCAGCTCATTCACACCTTTTTTTTCATGATGACCAACTATCAACAATACTAAATGGATTATTGACTCAGCAAACAAACTTTTACACATTCCAGCAATTTCAACCCACAGTGTTGTAGTTTTTAGCATTTCCCTCAGGGGACAGTCATTCATTTATTTTTAAAATCTTGTAATATGATGCGAGAGACTTCCATACCGTTTGTTTAACATTCAATGAAAAACCTGCTTTTGAGTCTAATTAATGGGGATCTCTTCTCTGCCCTTTAAGGTTCTCCGTACTATGATAACGTGAGGCCCCTCTGCTACAGTGACTCAGATGCGGTCTTGTTGTGTTTTGACATCAGTCGCCCAGACACTGTGGACAGCAGTCTCAAAAAGGTAATGACTCTTGTTCTTCACACAGTCAGAATTCTTGCTTGCATCCCATACCAGTTTCTTTTAATGAAAGTAGAACATAGTGTTGAACATCACATTTTATATTTTCACATTAAACTGTGCACCTAACTAAATTAGACTGACTCATTTCTTATTTATGTTCACAGTGGAAAACTGAAATCCTGGACTTTTGTCCGAGCACACGCATCCTGCTCATTGGCTGCAAGACCGACCTCCGCACAGATGTCTGCACACTGATGGAGCTGACCAATCAGAAACAGACTCCAATTACCTACGAGCAGGTACATTCAAGAATCAACTTGCTTGTCTGGAACATAGTCATTTCTGAGTTAAAAAATATTAATATATATTTTTTTTATACATATTTTATTGCAAGTAAAATCATTACAGTCGTGGATTTGACACATTAATTGCTTTAACTCTGACCGGCATGTTATAAACATTATCAGCATCCTGCAATGATGATAATAAAACAAACTGGTATTGGCATCTGCCAGTAAAGACATGAAATGTCACTAATGGCTCTACAGGAACATTAGCAAGCAGAGTGGGTCAACTTTACTCAGAGTATTGCAACTGGAAGAACTGTAGATGAAATTAACTTAATGCTAAATCTTTTTCATTTTCCAAGAATTAAATGTAATTGCTCATGCTCCTTTAAATAGAATAAACAGAACAACTTCCAAGGCTGTTGAAGCAGAAGAGTGTTTATATTGTATCAAATACAGTCCAAAACAGTTACTTATTTCCTCAGGGAGTATTCATATTATGAAAGATTTACATTTGCATCCGACAGTGAGTCGTAACGATATGAAATAATTTTAATTCCACCATAAAAAATAATTGATGTGAGCTTGGTATCAGAAATAAGTTGTTTTAAAGTTGATCAAATTGATTTGTCATGTTATTGATTATGTTAGTGATCCTTCTAAGGGCCTTGCAAAGCATCAAGTTTCAAAAAAAGTCAAATAGGTTTTAAAAAGTGACCTTTGGTAAAGGATGTCATTCACAATATAACTGATGGCCTTATTTATCGCAGGGTTCTGCTATGGCCAAACAACTGGGTGCAGAAGCTTATCTAGAGTGCTCGGCATTCACCTCAGAGAAAAGCATCCACAGCGTGTTCCGCACCGCAGCGATGGCCTGCATCAACAAGCTCCAGCCTCTCCCGAAGCCTAGCCCCACTCGCCGCCTCTCCAAAAGACTTCTACACCTGCCCAGCAAGTCGGATTTGCTCACCTCCACTTTCAAGAAGGAGAAGACCAAGAGCTGCTCGGTCATGTGAGTGGAGGCCTCCAGTCCTCAAATGCGACACCCAGCCCCAGCCTCTTTGGTCTCGGGGAAGGGGGGGTGGGCATGATGGTTTTATCAGGGAATTCCTGCTGAACCCTTCCCTCACCCCCCCGAGAAACCAAACACCTCTCAGAGGAGGTGGACACTTGGCTGTCCACTTGCTCCAAAATCTTTTAGCGCACATCTCTCTTTTTCCACCGTTCATCTCGCTTTTGAACAAATACAGAATCAGTCATCGAGCTATGTTTCCCTTCCACCTGTAAACGGTATGCAACTACTACGGTGTTACATCTGTCTGATTCTACTATCTATATGCACATGTTGATTTTGTCCGATATGGAAATGTGCAACGTGTGACGTTAACCTTGTGATGTAAATGCCTCTCAGAAAACTCAATGGATATTTTTCTAATAATCTAGCATGAAACCATCAGGAATTAGCAAAATCCTGTACATCCCTCTTAGCACGGTATGTGAGGTTTGAAACAGCGTGTCACTGGTTTCCCTTTTTGATAAAAGTACAGGGCAAACCACTGAGAGAGCTATTACCTAGAAGGTTTTTCTTACGATCACAGCAGTGATGAGGGGAGGGATAACAGCTGAGGCTGCTGTGCAGACAGTCTAGACAACATCAACCTGCGTGGCCTGTTGATGTGGGGTTGTGTGGCTCTGAATGGCACAGCTCTGCTGGATTTCAGTGGACTAAGTGGAGGAGGCCGAAGAGGCTCTGTGTTTACAAAAAGTGGGAATATGATGGAAATAAGAAATGAGGGCGCAAACTCTAAAGAGAAGGTTAGCAAGGCTTCTGGTTGCCCTGCTGTTGCTGCTGAATACGTATTTCTGGTAATGAAACAGACACATTTTAATAAAAGGAAAAGTTGTTTGTATTGCAACTGGCAGCATGAACACACACTACTCAAGCTGCTAAACTGTTGAATGTTATTTATTAAGCTCTAGCTGGCTATCGGGGCCAGTTAAAGTGTTAGGAAACATATTTAAAAGCGTAAGATAACTCTTGCCTGAGTCAAACTGAGCAGTAATGAGAAAAAAATCTAGTTTGTATTTTCAAATATTCTTTGGAAACGATTTGTAGCATTGTATTGTTGACAGTTTTTCAACGGTTGCCAAATTGTATGCAGTTTTGAAACATGCCTTTCATATCATGGTCCTGAAAGTCAGTGAGATCCTGCACTCCTGTAAAACTGTACCATGCCTGTGGATTCCTTACATTTTGCATTAATTTAATGTAGCACTCCCAACATGACCCGACTCTATTTTTCCAAATTTACTCTAATTTTGTTTTGCATACACTCGTCAATCTATTGACCTTCAATAATCAGCACTTACTGCAGGTTACAATGCCCACCGAGCAAAACGAAACAAAAAAAATATTTTTAAAAAAAGTAGGAGGCTTTTTCTGTGCTTAAATCTTTGACTTCATGGTTATATGCAGCATTGATTTCTACACCTCTAACCATAAAGTAATAAGGACTTAAGTGCTTGTGATGCAAGGTGACCTGTCTGGCAATAAAGATGCAGCTTTGTGAATAATGTCATGCTATAAGTGCTCCATGAACAGACGTGATCAGTTGAAACCATCTCTGCTGTATAAAAAGGCTGCTAATCTCTGTTTGCCCTCCTCCTTTGTGTAAGTAGACACTGGTTTTAGGACTAACCAGTGACAAGATTAAACTCTGAAACAGATCAGAGTAGTGGTATAAAAGGGAACACGGAAGCAGAAATTGCTAGACTTTGCTGCCAGTTCTACATTTTCATGATGAAAGATAGTGAGGCAGTAGGAAAAAACTGAATTGCTTGACTAAGCTTTTAAAATTGGAAAAAATACTTCAAAACTAACAATTAATTAAGGGCTAGTGTTTGGAATAAAGAAAATAATATGGGACTAAGGGGAACATGAAATCAAATTGCACAGGCTGGCCCTGTCCAAAGAAAGCTATTTTTCCATTCTTCTTTTGTGTGTATGGATGTGTGTTTTTTGTGTATTTAATGGCATGATGTGAGCTCCAATGTTATTTTGGAAATATCTTCCTGACATGGCTATTGTGTCTTAATGGAGCTGTGGCCTGCCCCTGGTAGACGGAGGAAACTTAAAGTGGTGATTTGCACAAAAGGCTTCCAGTTCATGGTAACACACCAAAATTCCTCGGCATTGCCTAGCAACAGTTCCATGCAGAAAACACAGACATCCGCGCTCGGGTTACTTGTGTGGACAGATAGGCTGTGCTCACGTGTAGACATCCCAACATTCGGCGTTACTGCATCATTTATGCATTTATTGCTTGTTTAAAAAAAACAAAAAAAAAAACAAGATATTTTTCTTTTGGTTATGCAGCTGCTGCCGGCCTTTCTGAAGATGGGTTGCACACAGTGACCATGTCAGTTAATATTCAGCCTTTGTGTTGTAGTTAGTGTGTGGTAAAATGGTGCAGTCAAACTCCTAAGCATGTCCTATTAAACTTGTATGATTGTACATACTGTCTCTTGTTTTATAGTCACTGAGATGTCTTCATGAGAAAATTGTTGCTGACGTGGATATTTATTTGGTAGCTACTATTTCTCTTTTCTTTTTTTACATGAATATTTGTTTAAAATATATTTTCAGATGTTACTTTTTCGTTTCTCTCTCTCTTTTTTTCCGTTTTTGTGTTTATTGCTGTGTAAATTAAAGCTTGCCCCTGTGCGGCATTCAAAAATGTTTGTTCCGGTCTTTTTCTTTTTTCACGTGTCACACATTTATTGAATTGTTTCAGGGAAAGTGAGCAGATGTCTCATGTAGCCAGTCATCCCTGCAGAAAATGAGGTGCTTATCTTTTTTACTCAGTTAGTGCTTCTAATTCCTCAAACAAGCTCAGTGTCATCGCACGCGTGAGAGGCTTGTTTCATTAAAGAGAGAGCAAATTCAAATCAGGATGGAGGGGGGGATTAATGTCATTTTTCATTACTTCAACTCTGATTTCAGATCATAGTAGCTGTTCAGGGAGTTGTAATTACAGACTTAAAACAGATATAAAGGTGGGATTAATAAAAGATGTCTGGATAGTCACACCTTGCAAAATATTATGGATTCACGAAAACAAGTTTTGAACTTGTAAAGGAAATAAATATGGGTAAGAACAGCTGCTCTCTTCTGTCTTCAAACACAGCACATCTGGTTGCAGCCAGCTGCAGATGTGTCTGAGACTGGCCTGATGCCACATGAACATGACGGCGATGCCAGTGGGCTAACCGGCACATGTGCCCTCACACTGCATTTCTTTCTGTGTCACAGACAGCAGCTTCTGCTAATCAGCTCTAATGAGACAGAGCAGCGAAATGACATCTGCAAGGTAGATGAGCAGCAAGGGTCAGCAGTGTCACGGCTGTTTTCAAGTGAGGCAGGTGCATCAGAATGGTAAATGGAAAAATGAATTGTGGTTATGAGGCCCTTTTACAGTCTTACAGATTATTCAAAGGGCTGTATATGCACACATATCCATTCTCTACATGAAGCTCGACATGAAGGAATACACTAGAGCTAAAGCCCCCAGAAACTTGGGAGAGTCCCTGCTTAGTGTCCAAGTGTTAACTTCTTATGTGCAGTGTCAAGGTTATCATGTCTGTATGAACAGAGACCACTTGATTATATGCTATGCCTCCTTGTATCTGACACTGTATTGACATATTAGTCACAGTGCATTTATATACTGTATGACGTTGCCATTTTTCTGGCCACATGATGAATGCGAGTCTAGATTTAATTGATTTTCCTCCGACTCCTGAATAAAATACCCAACTTCTCAGCAGTTCTGCTCCACTAACCAAGAAAGTGACGTCTGTGGGCTCTCAAATTAAATCAATTTCATCAAAAGTGATTTATTCAAAGTGCAGTAAATAACATCATATCAGAAAAGGCTTTGACATCTGCCCAAAATTACCAGCCCAATTTTTTGGCATAGAATAAAATGGCAAAAATATCTTATTGAAGCCAGCTTGCTGCTGAAAATAGCTAAAACAAAGTGATTTATGGGCTGTCAGTTATTTGAATGCTTAAGCACCTGAGGCAGAGGCTGACATTGTACATATGCATACACACACACACACACACACACATACTGGGTGTGAGGGCATGTAAATGGGCCACATAGGCTGCTAGTCGTGCTAAATTAGGCCAACATCTGGATAGGCACAGAACGTTCAATTGCCAACTCAGCTGTGGTTTGTACCTCCAGGGTTGGATAAGGTGAAGTGGCATCCAGGCACAGTCCAGGACACTTTCAGGATCAACCCTGGTAGTTCATTAGTAATTGCCATCAAGTACTCAGACAAGTGTGTATACTGCAGAAACAACTATTGACTTTGACCAAGGATTACTGTTTTGCCATGATGGACAAAAGCAGCAGACGGAGTTCATTTTACCCACATAATGCCAGTTTTTTGAGATTGAAAAAAACATTTGATTAATCTGGATTCATATTAAATTTCAATTGATCAGAACATAAATCCATATTATGATTCACAAGGCTGGAAACAGCATTCCATTGTTCACTGACACATTATTTCGCTGCAGGACTGCATGAGATCGTAAAAGACTATCTGCAAGAAATGAGTGGACAGGCTTCAGTGATGACTGATATTAGCTTCATGTTCTGGGTCCCCAAACATGCAAGGACACATAAATGCATCCTTTCCCATCCTGTCACTTTCTATTTCTAGTTTCTGTGCTTGCAAATCTGCCATACTGAGAAAGAAAATGCTGCACAGCACACAAAAGCAACATCAAACGCCCCACCAATCCCTTTACAACCATCTGTGCAAATATGTGCTAATTTTTGATAACTGATGAGGTATGGTGAGGTGTCGAGCCCCGCAGTGTGTGCTCTGTCTTTTTCTCTCTCTTCCTTGCTTACAGACACACAGATACCAGATCATCTGCCTCTGCCGCACTGCAGGGAAGAGCCAGAATATCTAAACCCATCAACTTCCTGTTTTGTTTTGCTCAAATATGCTTCAAAATACTACTTTTTACTTGTTTTGGTTGCTTTTTGAGCTATGATAGTTTGAGCATTTTAGGCAAGTTAGTCTCTCCACTTTGTGCAAAAAGGAAAAATACTGAAGACCTAACTCTCATTACATTTTGTGCAGATGTTAATGAGTTTTTTTTTTTTTATCTCTTTCTCTATAGGATATATTTGTTGTGGAACATTTACTAGACATGTTTTACAGGTAAAGGTAAGCTTTGTACAGGCATCCATAATTCTCCCAGTATGAATCTGACATCTGTGATATACTGATTTCTTTTGTAGCACCCTGATCACAACAAAGTTAAAAAAGACATCTCTTTCTCATATAACAAAACTCACTTCACGCAAAGCTCTCAAAAAACGAATTGTAACCACTCTAACCAATATCTGTCTTAGTATTTCTCAAATTAAAATTTCAATCCAGCTGATGACCATTATATACTTACAGCTGCACATTGATTAGATTCTGAGTTGCAAACTTTATTATGCCAATGTAGTAAACTGAGAGTAAATATGTTGAAGAAAATTCTCTTTCATCCAGATGTTTATTTCCTTCAGACAGTTGAGTATCATCTGCATAACTCGGATAATTAATGTTAAAGTTCTGTAAGATTTGAACCAAAGGGAGCATATACAAGTTAAACTGAAGAAGTCCAAAGACTGACCCCTGAGGGACTCCACAAGTCACGGCCATTAGCTCAGATTCATAGCTGTTGATAGTTACATACTCCAGCCTTGTAAATAAGACCTGAACCAGCTAGGAACCACTCCAATCTAGCCCAGTTAAACAGCCTGTGTAGCAGGATTCTGTGAGTAACGGTATCAAACGTAGAGCTGAGATCCAGCAGAACCAGGACTGAAACCTGATCAGTATCAATATTAAACTTCATGTCATTTACACACTGAGCAGAGCTGTTTCTGTGCTGTGATGGTGTCAGAAGCCTGACTAGAATTAGTGGCGTTGTGTGTGGCATTAATATTTTGTCTAATTGTTTAAAATTTTCACTAAAAAAGTTGCCAAATGTGTTGCATATCTCAGTGGACAAACAAAGAAATGTATCACAAGCAGAGCTGGACGTTACACTGTTGCTAATACCATCTTAGTGTGTGAGCCCCAACCCTAAATCCCCTCTGTGTGTTGATCTATGGCTCCCCCATGACTGTGTGCCTCACTTGGAGCAGCAATGAGCTCAGTCAATGTGAGCAGCTGCTTAATGTTCCCTGTGGCCACAATGGGAACACAAAGGCATGCTTCTGAAACTGAACAGCTTTTGTTTGTTGGTTCTTTAAATAAAGGGGGATAAGCGATAAAATTGTTTGTAAGACATATTGATTAACCAGAAACAAAGAAAAAATTAAACTTGACAAAGCTGCAGGAATGAATAATCGCAGGTTTCTTCTGCTTTCTTATAGCCTGCGTGTGTTCCTCGTCACTGATGCTTAAAGGTGAAAACAAAGCATGGAATTAGAATTTGTAATGTTATTTTTCACACTTCATACAACAAAGTGCACATAGTTGTATGTTACAAATTTTCCCCAGCAGTTCCAAAATCTTCCATCTAAAAAACAAGGAAGACAAACACAATTTCACAACAGGAACTTCCTCTGTGACCCTCTTTCTTGTCACTGAGGCAACCTCACACAATGGCCAGGGCATGCTCTCCTGGAAACAGTGGGATACTGTTTGTGCACTAGAAGGTGAGGAGGAGCATTGAGCTGTACCCTTAACACAGAGACACACAACCAGAGACACACACTATGAATCTGGCTACCGGCCACATCCTGCATGTGTCTGCACAGGCCAAAATAACATGTAGAGATCCTTGGCAGGGCCCATAAGCACCATCCCTTCAGCTGCACCAGTGGAGAAATAAGCAGGGTCCAATGCTTTGTCCTTCATGCTGATTAAAGTGCCAGATTAGGTCAGACTGACTGCACAGCAGTAATAATTAGTCCCTTATTAAAGCATATTGTGTGTCTACTGCTCACTACTGTCATCTCACTTTTACTCAGTGGTCCTGCGCATAAATACTGATTCAATCACCCAAATCTAGAAGAAGGACACTATCTGTGACTCAGAGATAGCATGAACGGCCACTGAAAGGGCCGTAGCGTTCCTTCAAAGAGAGCATCAGTGATCAGTGTGCATGCATGTGTGCAAGTGTTAGCCTTAAGGTCCCTGCAGATATCAAAGAACTATTAGTCGGGGTGAAGGAATGAAGGTAGACAAAGGGATGGCCTAGCCTGCTGCAGACAGCACTCTGCTCATTTTGTTTCTGCTACTCCTCTTTAGGGAACCATGGCTACAAGCTAGAAAATGTGCTTTTAGAGGTCTGAAGGAATGTGGGGTGTGTGCAGCCTATGCCCCGTTTCCACTGAGCGGGTCGATACGGGTCGGGTCGCTATTTTGAGTGTCTCCATTGTGGAAGCGACCCATTAAACCGACCCGTTCCGGACCATTTAGTTGTGGGTCCATCGAAAATGGAACGGTACGGTTTGGGCGGAGCTGCTGGCTTCATGCAAAACCACGCATTGACAGAAACAAAAACAAAACAACCCCCAAAGCAGCGCGACACACACTCCGTCGGTCCACACTGGAAATAAACAATAAAAAAGGCTTCAAACATCAGCAGGGTCTGATCGGCTCTGGAG
>JAVQJG010123436.1:0-12163 GCA_036024015.1 Craterocephalus amniculus | reverse complement strand
CAAATAAAAAATTGAGATTGATTCAAACATAACAATGTTATCTTCATCACTTACTCTTCTTCTTCCTTTAACAACACTGGGGCAGCTGCAGTACGTCTGTGACTCACTAGCGCCTTCTACCGGAATGGCAGAAATACTACACATCAAGAGCGGCAGCCAAAGTCACAACGGTTTTCATTATTTGGAGAAAAAAAATACGGAGGACATGACGTCGGTGTCCTCAATGGTAGTTACGGGCCTGTACTTGGGTTGTTTTGACTATAGAACAGGATATGATGTCAGTCTTCCACATCTGTGCTACGCTTCCAGTACTACCTGCTGTACATTCTGTAGAGGGCAACAGCAGTATTGCTTGGTAGATCCTAAAGTTTCCATGTTAGCCTGAAGGGTCGACAATGCGTTTATTTGTGACAATTATAAATAATAAATTATAAATCAGAGCGCTAGCACCTGCTGAGAAATGAATGGCTAGCTCTACATGTAAAGTATATAAAATTCATAATTGTGGCTGTTTCTTGCAAATAAGAGCTCTTTCCATGATTAAAGTGCTTCAGTATGAAAGTTACAGCCCAGATAAGTGCAATTTATGTACTTTAATTAAATCTAATATTAGTCATTAGCATGTCAGGAGATGCTAGCACAGTGATACTGCTGTTATTTGTCACATCTGGACTCATTTATAGCATAAATTATGTAAATGGCTCTTGTTCATTCATTTAATCTTTTCAAAAGCATATTATTGCTCTAAATCTGGGACTGTTGAAAGTGTAGATATTTGATATAATGCTCCCATGTCACTAAGAACACTTGAAGCCATCACATACTGATTATCTCTTTGCCAGGCAACGACTGAAGTGGATAAGCGACAATGCATCTCATTATCAAAGGTGATCCATTTCCAAACTTCAAGTAGAGCCCCCTCCTCTAAAAAAAGGTGACTTCATCATCTCTCCTTTCCGTTTCAGTGATGACATTCATCTTTTTGCTAATGCATCAATAAAACTGCTCATATAATCGGACACTCCAGTAAATTTTGATGAAAGACCTCTAACACTTTGGTGCCTGATAGTCGTCTGAAAGAAAGCTCTCTGTCATAAACGTGTTATACTACCCTCAGGATGAAATATGAAACACCTTCCATTATCCTTGCTTATTTTTGTCTCCAAACTGAGGAGCCGTGCTTAAAATAATAAGTCCCGGACCCAGAGATAAAAGCTCAGGTTTGGTTATTTATCTAAAATGCAAATATTTTCTTGGGGTAAGAAAAAACAGAAAGTCAGAATTATTTGATACAATTTAATTCTGTTACATCCTGAGCCGCTGATAACTGGTGCCAGCCTTTTGAATGTTAAGTAGTGTAATTTCTATTATCTCAGGCAGTTCTCCTCAAAGCCCTGCACAAACACATTCATGATAAGGACTTTTTAGACTCAAGTGACTTAAAATTCAAGTTTTTAACAAGTTCCTTGACAACTCAAGTGGAAAGTTACCTTTCCAAATTTTGTTTGATAGTAAGATTAGCATGAATGATATTTCAGCTGGTGTGACTGCATACTGAGAAGACAAGGGTTACATATCGTATGCATTTTTGTTTGTTTTTTACTAAAAGTGGGCTTTGTTGTCTACCACGCACATTTTGGTTAACAATGAACTAAAGTCAAGTCAATAAACTGCTACTTTTGAAGATGCAGAGACATCTAGTCGCTCAAAATGCAAATTGCAACCAACTAAACACCCTCATTCACCCACAAACGACCACTATCCCAGTCCAGAGGCTCTATGCAAGTCTGCAGCAACATGGTAAAGCAAGGAGCCACAACGGTGACTCACTCAGTCAAAAATAATAAAAACACAGACAGTGTACTGTTTTTCGTAATACATTGTATTTCTGTCATTAGATTCTAGTGATGTCATGCGCAAAAGAGCCGATGCTTTGTTGTGAATCGAAAGTGTCGGTTCCCGGATGTTTCCTTTAACTGCTTTGCTCTGGCAGAGCTCAGTAATGATGTGTCTTGTGTGAATGAGCAAGCTCCAAGACCTGATTCTTTATAGTGACCCATAGGAACCAACTACTGTATGAGAGAAATAAATCTTTCAAAGGGGTGGGACTTTTTTTAATGTGTACACTATGCCAAACGGTATACGCATTAAGAACGTCCGTCAGTCTGACAAGGGTACTGTACATGGCTAAACCCCTTTAGGTGCAACTTAGTTTGGCTGCAGTTGACAAATACCCTGAAAAATGGTCAATCTATGGGCTTGGGTTCATTTACTACCAGAGTGAGAGGTTTTACACCCTCTCCCCACTTAGTTGTGTCTCTGGAGCTTTCTGTTGAGAATACAAGGAGTTTGGTCTGCACTTTCTCTGCAGTTGATGCCCACATGAGCACTTTGTAGAAGGTGTTAGGAGTATTTTCATGTAATAATTCTTTTCTAAAAACCTGGTCTGGTTTCATGAAGGAACAGTGTATGGGGTAGCTGTATTCGAAGTAGCAATGTGGTGTCCAGAAGCCATAAACACATAATAAGGTAGCTAGAAAGTGAGCCACTTCCTGTAATTTAGTTAAAGAGCTGCAGCTGGTACAGTGAAGTAGTCAGCCCCCGAGGAAAGATTGATGGATGTCACCAGAGTTTGGGAAAGAGTTTTTGAATGAGCCTTATTCCACCTGATGAGGACCCAACACAGTCTGCTTTTAAGACCCCCACCTTTTTAAAACTACAACTACATCTGAACTACAACTGAACTGAACTACAACAAATATAGAACTGGACTGCCAAGCACCGTTGGACCACTGCAGCCAGAGTACCACTGAGCAGGTTGGCGATCATCCTTTTCATGAAACCTGTTCCAGTCCTCTTTTGCTTGCCCTGTTTCTTTGGTTGGCACAGTAAACAGAATTTAATTGTTTAAATTTAGCCTAAAAACATTTTTTTGTTTGTTTTTTTATAGACAGTACTTACTGTAATTTTAGTGGACATTTTTAGAATGGTGTATGTCATTCAAGTCTCCAGACTCCTAGCTTTCCAATGGTGTATAACATGTTTAGGTACTTGGAAAGTAAAGTCAGTAAAATAGCCTACATATTTATTTGTCAAATCCTCCCCACAGGACTTCTGGCATAGACAAGAATAGTATTGAGTTGTTCGCAGAAGCTTTACAGAATGTTTAAAATTAAATGGAAAATTACAAATTAATCATAAAATGATGACAATAGCAGATTTTGTTAAAGACTGATGCTGGTAGCATCAGAAGATGCATTGAAATGAAGCGCAAATGGGAAACAACATGCATGTAGAGTATTAAGAGCAACCTACAATCTCTCTACATAAATGCTTCTTTTTCAACTGTGGTATCTTCACACCGATTTTCACTCTTCTCTGTCAAGGTCGGCAAATGGCTGATCATCATTAGACTTTTAAGGTTATCCTACAAGATCCTTCGGTCTGAGGTGTGTTAGGAGTGAATTTGTCCTGACAAGTCTTTACATGTTCGGGGAAAGCCGAGGACTCTGAAGTCGTGACGTCGATTGTGAATTGGAACGGTACGTAGCCAATCAAGAGAGCGAGTTGACTGGAGAACTTATTGCTTAGCAGAATTTAAATTCTGTCTTCACTGTCTTCAAACTTTAGAAAAAGTCTTTTCTTTCTTTTGTTTTGATCATCTGAGATTTCTGGCTCAGAGGACTCGAATCTAGATCAGTTGCGGGGCAGAATTGTGTGTTGAGATGATCAGAGCATGCCACACAGTACAATCAAAACTGCTCAATGACTTATGTGTGGGGACTTAGATGAAAAACTGTTTCCAGTTTTATAAAATCCACGTGTGTACCCAGCTTCACTGATCTTAAGGAGTTTTTATTCTGTACCTGGCAAGATGAGCTCTACAAGAAGCTGGGATCTCAGCCAGAAATGCATGTTGTAAACATTTGTTCTCTCAGATGCATCTCCCCTGGAACATTTCTGAGAATTTCATGTTCATGAGTGAAAAATCCTCATCTGACTTCTGAAGGACCATTTGATAAACATGCAAACCAGACAGAAGAAATCAAGCTCCAGCTTAAACCAGGATCTCTCTGCATTAACTCCACCACCCTGTTGTCACTATTCGTCCATCTGCTTTAACATTTGCCAGTGTTTCAATACTGTACCTTGAAGCAGATGTTTGTCGAAAATGAAATCAAATATAGTGTTTCACTGGTTTTACATCCCGCTTCTGGCAGAATTGATACATATGTTTTGATTTAAATGCATTATTAAACATCTCGATCACACATCCATATTAAAGTTTGAAACAACAAAAAGGTGATTGAAACGGTCCACCAGAGGCAAAGTCACAAATAATGGGAGTCAGATGGAAAAAGTGTATACTGGGAACTGCTGATGTGGTGCAACACGGACAAAACGGCTGTCTGATCTGCACCCGTGGGCCCTGGCTCAAGTTAAAACATACATATAGAGGCAAAAGTGCAGCTGTAGGGAAATTTATTAGTCATGTGTATTGCATTTTTATTTTTGGTGATTTTATTCATTGCAGTCAGTTGCTTTTGAAGCAGCTCCTCCCACATTGGATACTTAAGGTTACATCCTGGTTAATGTCTTGCAAAGCAGTGTGTGAGTGGAAGTGACAGCAGTGTGTGCAGGATTATGACGCTCCACAGAAGTAGAACACGGATCCTATTATACTGAGGGCACTCTTCCTGTATTAACCTTTCTTCCCAAAAGACATTTCCTTCTTCACAGATCCTCCTTTTTTTTCTTGTGTTCTTTGTCCAGACTGTTATCATCCAACCGGGAGAAAAACCTCCTTTATTTCATCAGAGACCTGCTATTTAAATCAGCCCCATTTTCCTTGGATTTCTATCTGAAACTACAGGAGCTGACACTTCTATGCAGGTGATCAGCCTGTGTTTACAGTGTTTAATTTATCCGCCCTTCTTTTCTTTGTGCATCTGCATTCTTCAATCATTTGGAACTCAGAGGGGGACCTGGGGAAAAAAGTTTCAATCCAAAGTTGATGCAGGATTACTGTCTGTTTGTTGTTGTTTACCAGTTGCCTCAGCTGTCTTTTTTTAAGCCTTCCTTCAATAACATGATCCTGTCTAACTTGTCTCCTCCCTGAGTCGGTCACATTCGAAGTTGAAGGGATTGTCGAACAGATGCAATCTGCAGTTTATTGCTGTGCTGCTGGTCACTGAAGTGCGTAGGCCATGAAGAGGCTGTTATTCATTGAACTAAAGAATTTTGATGATACTGACATGTTGGAAACATAAGATTTAATAGAAGCTTTGCTACAGCAGATGAATCTGTTTTGAATCTCCATTGACATTAAATCCTTATTCTCTGATTACATTGTTTAGTTGCATTCTAGATTGTCAGTATGGGCATGCAAAGTTGTTTTTTTTCCCCAATGGATTGGCGGCCTATTCATGGAATACCCTTTTTCTTGCTCTATAGTGATATCAAGTACTTTCTTAGTTTCTTATTTCATTTTGGTTCAGTTGAAGCCTGTATTAATAGGAGCAGATGAGCTGGCCCGTGCATCTAGTTAGGAAGCTTCCTGGGTGCCTCCCTGATGAGGTGTTCTGGGCACATAGAGGAGGCCCCAGGGAAGCTGGAGGGACTACATTTCTCATCTGCCCTGGGAATACCTTGCAAAGTCTGGGGTTCCTGCTTGTAGTTTGCTGCCCAAGCAACCCAACCTTGGATAGATGGTACTGTAGAAAATGGATGGATGGAAAGATGGAGCCAAATTTCATCAATTTTATGTTGAAACACACCCTGTATCTTGTAGGTCAGAAGTGGTCCAAATGTGAGGAGCTGGCCTCAACATTGATCACAGCAAGTTCCTTGTGGACCACATGCTGGTTACATGGCTGATGTTCGGCAGCCACATTTGCATGGAATCAAAGCTGAAAGCCAAGGCCATATTTGGGCCAAATATGTTTTGTATCTGGGCTGGTGGTGAGTTGGGACCAGTAGTGGGGTCAACAGACCTGGTTAAATCCCTATACTGGTTGGGAACATGGAATTGGAATGGGACACAATGCCGATGTTGCTGCCAGGAACTGTGGCCAGAAGGGTCATTAGTGTCCATCACGGTGGTGTCCAACAGCAGGTCCTCCTGTTACAACCGGGATAGGTGATTTCATACAGTATATGTCTTCAATCATTGTTATCAAATCTAAGCTACAAATGAGGTGGAATGGCCAGCAAAAATAGGGATCTTGGGAGACATAAATAATTTATTAACAAAGCAGACAGCTGTATTGTTCTGTTAACAAGTGAAACCACAGAAATCTGTCAGAAGCTGGTGAATACTAGAGTTTTTCACTCAACTCATGAAATCATGCCATGAAACTGGTTTTAAAGTCGCAAGCTGAGGCTGACATAATCCTACAGCCTCACTATGACATCAGGCAAAGGTCCTCCACCTAAGCCACAGAAGATGATGTAAAGTGACCTCAATGAGATATCAAACTTTTACTAATTGGCTCTGACACTTTGGAATTTGACATGTGAGCATACTTGACTGAATTTCAAGAGAAGATTTTACTCTGTGAATCTGAAATGTTCTACCTCGAACATCCTGTGAAAAGCCTGTTACGTTTCTTTTTGCCTCAGGCTAGAAAAATGAGGAGGGTGTGGAAGGACAGGAAAACTAGAAGATGAGACAAGGCTGGCTTAACCTGATTGTCCAATTAGAATCTCATTTTTAAATTATAAATACCTGTTAAACGAAAACATATGTAATGTACACAATGAGCCAGTTTTATGGAGATTTGATTACACGAAGCCCGGGAAAGGAATCAAACTCCTCCAACTGTGACACAAATCTCCCAGTTTTCACCACTGCTGCACTGTTGCCTGACTCCCAGTGGCTGATCAAACACTTTTATGCTCTCTGATTTGCCAGCATGGAACAAAGCAAAGGAACATCAACTAGTGGTTTGAAAAGTTGGAAGTTTGAGGAACAATATGTCTGCTGGGGTTTGTTTTGCTGCATTTCTTCATGTGATTAAATGGCTCCTTCCTCTTTGCTAATGGGAAGCTGGACACATGCAGGATGCTATCTGAGGGCTTTTTACTGGTTTTTACAGTTCTGGGTTGAAAAATATGACATCAGGGGGTAATTTGGACTTGAGTGTAACTTTTTGAATGCTCCACATATCACCCCTGATAAATAAGTCGGGATGCGTGCTCCCATAATGCAGTGTGCTGCAGCACTCTGGAAAATGTTCTTTTAATTTTTCTTTTTGATGTTTTAAAAACTTGCTTTTATTGTTCACATTCTAATTTGTTTTTTTACCATTTCTCTTAGTTTGCTTTCTGTTTCTGATTCTTCTTTTAAGTTCATCATTTTGTTCAGAGGTTACTATCGTAAAGTTCTTTATGAATAAAGATGGCTTGGCTTTTGTTTCCTCCCATGGTAATCCAGGCTCTTTGTAAACACTCACTGACTTGACAAATATTGATTAAAATTAATTTAGGTATAAAGGTGATCTTTTCTAACCAGTTTAGCAGGTGATGAATGAAGCAACCCATGATGCATCATCTATCCATTGGCTATGCTCTTACTTTAGCACAGAGGGTGTTTACAGTCTGCTGCCTGAACTAAGTGCAGCTGAATGGAACTGAGAGTGATGTGTGGAACAATTAAAGCAAAAATGTGGAGATTGGATGGTGTGAAGACAAAGATAGTTAAAAGAAAAAAAGGAGGGAATGTCAATGATAAAAAAAATGGGGGTAAAATTTTAGAATGGGAAATCCACGTTAAAGTTAATCCAAGCTAGAGAAATATGACAAAGTGCAGCAGAATGCATTTAATCTGGCTAATTTTCATAAACAAAACAAACACTAGGAATCTTCTAGCAACATTAACTAGTGAACAAAAATGTTCATCTGTATCATAAAGGGTTTTTTCAAAAAAGAAATTCAAATTTATTAAAGCGACACTGTTTTTAATTTCACACGCTGGATTTTTATTTTGGCTCCTGGGACTGTGTAGTCACTCCTTTTTCCCTTCTTGCCATGGGTTTTATTAGGAGCTTTTTTTCATTTATTTTTTATCTTCCTTTTGCCTGTACATACGTGTGTGTCCTGAAACTCATGAAATATAACAGCACGGATGGAATAAGTTGTGACTCAGAAGACGCTCTTTTTGATGACCTTCATGACCTCATACACACTCTTCGGTAATGCTCGGGAGTCTCAAAAGGTCAAAACTCTGGAGATTGTAAAGCCTGCCCTGCCTGTGCCACAGAGTTGTTTAAGAGACCTCTGCTGTAGCCTCTTGCCTCTCAGGATGGGGGATTTTTTAATATCCCTGACCACAGTCTACCACGCGCTCTGAAGCAACCTTGTGTTCAAACGGCTTGCCCCCTGTCTATTAAAACTTTCAGGAAGATTGGAGCTGGCTGGATCCTGCTAACCCTGTAGGAGAAAGCATGACTCTTTCTGACCTTAGACATCTCAGCTACCAGTTCCTCCTACATCACCTGTACTGGCAATGCTGTTCTTCATTTTTCTTCTTTAGTCAGTCTGAGGAAGACATGGAAGCTGGATAATAATACACACCACTTTGAAACCAATTTTCACAACATAGAACTTATCTGTAGCTGCTGGCTATCTGGACGCATCTTTAAGAAGGCCTTAACCTGATCAGACTGGATTGTTTTTGATCATATTACTGGTATCAATGGGGAGCTGACAGTGTGTTGCGCATCCATGAGGGCTTCAGGGAGGACCGTCGAGAGAATAGTGAGGAAAGCTGTGACTTGACATGCTGCACAGCTTGAATGATTTATTAATGGGTACTTTCTGCTTATGTCTTGCAACTACAGTGAATAGAGCCTTTTGCTGCTTCCCAAGAAGAATCTTGAGAACAAAATAACAAGTGCATGTCACCTAACAATAACCAGTCCCATTGGGAAACTCCCCTAGAATAACACTTGTATTTTCTGTGTTTTTTTAGTCAGGACTAAGAGGGCTTTAAGATGATTGTCTTGACATTTTTATTACTGAGGCTGAAGTCTGTGAAGTGTGGAACGCAGCTAGGACACTATGGTTGAAAGAAGGTGCATGACCTACAACAGAGGTTTAGAGAAACTAAATTGGGACGCTGCCATTGCAGCCTAATCTACTGGGGGTCCAGTGTTCAGTAGTACTTGAAAGCAGCAGCTGCATGACAGAAGTGTGCAATTGGAGAATGGTAGTGGCTTTTGTAATTTCTCTTCAAGCTTCAGAAATGCATATAAAAATGCTAATTTTGAGAACCCTATTAAAACTGGTACATGTTTCTAATTGGTATTAACTTAAGACAACCCATTTGTGTAGCTGTCCTTGTAATTGTGATTTAAAACAGTTTCTGCCTAAATTGGTTATAGTGTGGGCATAAATGGGGCAAAATAAAAGGGAGTGTTGGGAAAAATGTCCAGGGATTAGTCTTCTTTTAATAAAGCATGTTAACAGCCAAGCGTCAGTGGAGTTTGGTGCCTGGTTCACATTTGAATAATTAGCTGGAGTTTCACTAGCGCTAAATGAAGAGTTCAGCCTTTTCCCAACTGCTTTAGGTTGGAAGTTTTGGCAGAGGTGAAGCTCAGCTGACATCAGTTATCAGCTTTATGGTGTGATGCTTCAGTAACTTTAAAGACTACAGTTGGCTGTTGGTAGGGAAGTTCTGCACTCCGTGTGGTGCCAATGTATTGAGCTACAAGCAGAAGATTCTTAATGCACTCAATTGTTTGAACATTGGAGGGAAAAATCTATACTGAGGTCTACAGATTGTGTTA
Organism: Craterocephalus amniculus; assembly: GCA_036024015.1. NCBI lineage: Eukaryota > Metazoa > Chordata > Actinopteri > Atheriniformes > Atherinidae > Craterocephalus > Craterocephalus amniculus. Next base: position 2,375 of record JAVQJG010123436.1, on the reverse strand, counting down.
AAAGGCTAAAGCTGGTTGTCAATGTGGCAGTTTCTTCTATAATATTGGTTTATTTTTTTAGGAAATTGCCTTTTTAAAATGTAACTGCTGTGCCTGTTTGATTTAAATGAATCCAAGTTTCACTTTTGTCCATATTACAGGTGTTTTAAGTTCTTGCAGCTGCTGAGAGGTGCATATCTGAATTGGATTAAGTGGAACAGAAAATGAAAGAATTGATTAATGACTGATGCAAATATCCATTCATGATCCCTCTAATCATGACCCTTGACCTCCCATAGGAATCACCTTCTCCACTTCTTTTTCCCCATTTACATGCCTCTTGGTTAAGGCTGTTTCACTGCTTGTTTAGGTTAAGGAAAAGATCAGCAGGTAAGCATAGCAAATCATGATGGTCAGAGCACTTTCAGGTTTGAGAATCTGAAGAAAGGAAAGCCAGATTTTTACCTAAATTTCAATATCTTCTTCCAGACAAACTTCTGGTAGAAGATGTTAACTTTTTACCTCAACAAGTTTCGACTAATGACTGCATTCTTCATCAAAAGCTTCTTCTGACAGCTTTTATCAACCTGACAGATCCTCCAGGTTGGCCACGCCCCCACCACCTCACGGTCTCTGGAGGAGACACTACCAAGTGTGCTAGCTAGAGCATGAAGGCTCCCTCATCCTGGTTGATGGTGTCCCCGGCTCCTTCTCCTCATCTCTATCATTTCCTTATTTAATCTTTTCCATGTGTTTATCTCTGATCTGAAATGTGCGTTGTCCCAGTCCATAATGTTATTGTGCTTACAGGGATCCACTATGACCAATTTTAACTGTTTGGGTGATGTGGCCAACCTGGAGCATCTATCAGATTGCCCTCACCTAGAAAAAAGATCTGACTTTTGTTTCAAATCAATATCAAATATTAAATGTTTACATTGCACTCAGGGATATGATGTACAACATACAGTAGTTCTCACATAAGCCCAATTTAAAACTATAATGATAGGGAAATTAGCTGCTGTATATTTGAGCTTGGTACTTTTATCAGGATTGATTGTTCAAAGCCAACCTTCTATTCCTAAACCTATCCAGGTAGCTGTGATGTCCAAGGCTTTTAAAGCGAAAAATGAACATCGTTAGAATGAAAATAAGGTTCCCATCCCAGGCCCTCAGTTGCAGAAGTAAGGTGCTTCTCTTTTTAGGAATGCAGGATTAGTAGTCACACAGCCATCCAAATGGCCTCCAAGGCCAGGGCTCAAGGGTGAATGGCTTGATGACAAGTACTTTTAATCCTTTTAAAGACAAGCAGCAACTTAACTCAGCAAAAAGCTGTGATAGGACCGAGGGGAGGAAATGGAAAAGAGATTAAGTTGTGGGTTTTGTAAAATTGTCCTTCTGAACTTGTTGCTAGCTTTATTGTTGATGTTGTCTCTCAGTGCGTAGCTGCACTGACACCAAAGGACACTCTTCTCGACGTGCCGTTGACTTAGACAGAAATGTGCTGTGATAATATCAAAGCAGCTTTTATCCGGTTTATCAGACATGATGTTGAATTATATAATGAGAAGTAAATCAAATCCGTATCGAGAAACTGCTGCCTTTAAGAATTAATTTCTAGTTTGTACTGTGACCTTTTGGCTTAACTTCAGCTCAAACAGCTGCCGCTGGTTTGTGTATTCCCCAGAGTTGGCCTGTATGTCTGGTGTTATCTTTCTAGGAAACGCTTTGAACCATTTGGGATATGCCTGTGAATCTTCAGGATTTGTTCAGTTCTGTTATCCAGTGTTGTGTGCCATGTTTCTGTGGGTCACTTCTCTGGAAGTGTGAGGATTTAAGAAATAAAATATACCCGGTGGATCCCTCTGTGTCTACATGTTGCGTTGTGGCAGCACTTGTCTTGATTTTCAGATAAAGGAATCAGGGCTTCCTTACTGAGGCTAGACCTTTTTACACAGAGCACCAGAAGGTGGGCAAGATGGAGGAGGAATCAGAAATGTGTCCCTTTTCTGCATCTTCCTATACAAAATAAGTTTCTTTGCAGGATATATTTCATGTTTCTCCACATTATTGTGCCTATATTACTTCAGATTTAAGCTAGAGCTGTCTGCAAATTTGTTCATCCCCTTCCGTTAAAGGCAAAATTCTTAATAGTAATTCAAATAACTGGAGACAAAAAAAAACTAATGATAAACATAAATTTGCTAAATTACAATTTTGTGAAATACGACATTGTTTTTTTCTTTATTGAAAACATGTTTAGAAAAAAGAATAAAATCCTAGTTGCCCAGATGATTCATCTCTTGATTTCTTTTTTAAGCCTACACCGATATTGAAAGGGGCAATTTCCTATGTGTATAATCAGATTACTCTCACTCGTCCACAAACTACAGATG
>JAVQJG010123429.1:0-18272 GCA_036024015.1 Craterocephalus amniculus | reverse complement strand
ATTATTTCAACCTCGATTGGATCGTAATTCATTTTGCGTTTGCGGTTTCCTTGCTCTCTGAATCCTTCCATGACAGCGCAAACAGCGCTGCTGAATCCTCATTTAAATCCTGCTGTTTGCGCAGCAAATAATAACAGCCGCTATCTTAATAGATCAGGCGCTAACCGTGGAAACATAACCGGAGCAAAACTGCGCAGCAGATGTTTAATTCCGCAGCAATTTAGCCCTCTTCATAAATCAGCCCCAAAATGTATTGGTTTCACCTTTTATGTTGAATTGCTTGAAAAAAATTTTTTTCCAGCATATTTTAAGTTCCCTAGTAGTACCTGAACACAGCACTGGTGCACATTGAAAAAATATGTAGAAACTGATGATGATCCACAGATCAGCTACCAGAATTTCTTTACCTTCTGTATGTGACACCTTAAAGATACCTTAGCCTAACAACATGTAAATAAAGTCAGCATTTCGGCGCAAAACACGCAGCTCGCGTGAATCTGAGACGTGTTCATATGAACGATGACACAGTGAGGTTACTGAATGTATTTGTAATTTAACTGTAACAACACTCACCCAGCTGAGGTCCTGTTTGACTCTGTAAAATAAACTGTTTGCTTATTTACATACAAAAGAGGCCACAGGCAAACAATCACAAATGGTCTCTGAGGACACGTAAAGATGGATTATATCAAGCAAGAACTTATAGTTGTCTATTATGATTGGATAATCAGTATAATAATGGGAAAAAGAAGCAGAAACAAACACCTGCAACCCTGAACTGGATGAAGTGGATGACAGAAATATGGATAGAAGAATATATGACACGTTTGAGGAAAATAATTGTATTTGTGTAAGAAGTTGCTTTAAAATCAACAGTTCTCATCTGATAATAACACAGGCTGATACAGTCTCCTCATCGCCATAGAAACAGGAGATCATCAGGGCTGCGTATTGCTTACTGGCACTAGAAGTTTATTTTAAAGTCACTGGTAGATGTACCAGCTGTAAAACTTCTCATATGACATGTCTAACTTAGTAAAAACACATAAACCTGAGTGAGGCCAGAATTCATTACAACAGTGAAATGTGAAAAGTCTGTAACTGGTTGGCGTTATCTACAGCTTGTAGAGTTTTACATAGTGTATTCAGACTTCGTTTGTCTGAGGTTTCTCCCGTTTGACTTGGCCTAGAAACAACCGCAGCCACTCGCTGGGATCTCTTTAAGTTTTAGCTGATAGCCATGGGTTGAAACTTCATACTGGATTGGTAAGCGTAGCGATACAATGTCCAACTCAGCCAATAACACTTAATACATTTTTACGGCGCCAAACAGAGACAAATGTGCACAATATGGACATAAATAAATGGCAAACATACAACTCAAACTCTAGATAGCTCCTCCAAATGGTCCAGCAGATAGCCGAGCGCATGCATGTAGTTGTATGTAAAAGGAAAAGAGAGGGTGTGTGCCAGTTCTCTTCAGTGCTCATTAGAGACGTCATTGAGCCATAAAACTTATTAATATGACCGTGGCACAGAAAAGGGCTCTGAGTAAAACCTCAATACGAGACACTGTTACTTTTGTAGTTCAGCTGAGGTTAAACAAATACATGAAAATAAACACACAGGAAATGAAGACTAAAAAAGTAAAAAGGACATCAGACTAACATCTGAAAAGCATGCTTCGCTCTGCAGAGAAAAGTCACGTAAAGACAGACCTGCATAACGTTAAATTCCACCAGTCTGACGCTTTCACTGAGGTCGGTCCAAGCAAATGTCAAGATGACTTGTAGGAGAGAGAGCTCAATCATTCAAATGTACAATTCAAATAGAAATGACCTGGTTTGCAAAACTCTGCTGCTTTTGCAATTCAGAGGGGTGGAAGTGCCCTGAGCAGCCACTGCTGCCTCGCTTCTTTAACAGCTGCGGTTTGAACAGTGAAAGCTTTTCTCCGAGCCTTTCTGACATCCATCACTCACATGTTCGCGCAGAACAAACACGCTCCCACTTTATCAGATGAATCAATCCGCGCTGACTCCCCGACACATGCATGAGAAATGCATCACCCCAAGTTAAATGCTTCACGTCTCCATCTGTTTATGTGCTCTGAGTTTATTATTGGCTTCCACGATGTTTGATCAAGGCTCGTACTGTCACTAGGGGCTTCCGGCATGAAATCAATGCTTTACAGTAAAAATGATGCTGATTGATTTCCGCTGAGGAAACATAAAAGGCATTTTCGTACGATGAGATTTTTCAGCCAAGACTTCTTACATCATAGACAATAAATAGTTCCCACTGGTGAACAGAGCTATTTATTCTCACCTCTATGAAATACAGGATGTAGTGCTGTGTGATGGTTTGTACAATGTTGTTTTTCTCCCTTGGGAATCTGCTTCATTGAGGAAACTGCGGGCACAGTGCATTGCATAAATCAACACACAGAGAAATCATACAGTCTACAGGAGGGGGGTGAGCAGACTCTACTTCCTGAGGAAGCACAGATCCTTTAATGTCTGCAGCAAACTGCCGGAGATCTTCTCCCAATCTGTGGTGGCCAGTGCCATCTTGCATGCATCCTATAGCCAGGGATGCCAGCCGGATCAATAACCTGAACCATAAGACTGGCAAGGTCACTGGACATAACCTGGAGACACTGGAGACAGTCAGAGACAGGAGGGCTCTAAACAAACTGGTCTCCACCAAGGACAACTGGTGCCATCCAGTACACCGCCCACTGGAGGGACAGCAGAGGTCTTTCTCTAACAGAAAGAGGTTCAGGAAATTCCTTCCTTTCACCATGTTACATTGCTGGAAAGTTGAACTTGGGGATTGAAATTGTGCAGCTTTGCATCCAAAGTGCTGTGTGATCTGTTGGAATAAGATGATTCTCAATCATGAGCTGGAAGAGCTGCAATCACTGAGCTTTATTAGCATGTATGTAAGAAAAACCAAGCACAGTGAATAAAAACCCTTGTCTCTCTTTCTCAGAACAGACACTGGTATGAACCTTACATCACCTCTGGTCAGTGTGCTGCTGCAGGTGTTGCCTGGTTTGTGACATAGACAGCATGTTTTACAGCGACTGAGGCTGCTTGCTGTCAGTTTCTCTGTTTAATCAGTTTGTAATATGGGGCATCATAATGGATGGGATCTGTTGGCAAAATCTATACATCAGTGTCTGGCACAGTCTGCCAGGCAGGTCATGGAGAAGATGGAAAACCTCAGATCCATATATTAGTCGTCAGTGATTATACAGGCATGCAGAGTTTAATCGGACCCCTGGCATGTCCTCCATCCTCAGTTTGAACTCAGAACTTTTGGTATAGATATCCGTGCTTAGTGAACCATTTCTGAAATTAATTTGTCCCTACATTAGCTAAAAATTAAATAATGTGTCCTTTAGGCTGCATGGATTGTGTTTGATTTTTAATGTTAAGTCTCATGGAAAGTATTATCCGCCTTATCCTTTGTGTGTGTGTGTGTGTGTGTGTCAGTGTGTGTTTCTCTCCCCTTGTGTAATGTATGCTGCCATCTGTTTGACTGGTATGTCCATCTGGGTTACAGAGGATTGTTTCCAGTTATGATCATATTTAACCAAGTGATCTTCTGTGAGAAAAGCTAATATAACAGTACTTGAGTCCCAAAACTAATTTCCCACGAGGACAACTACAGTTTCTGTATCAAACTGGACTGCATTGCTACATATTATTACTTATTGCATTTGGAACGTGGCTGCACCAGTGTAGTACTACTGTGGCACTTTGTAGAGTGAAATATGGGAATTTTCTTTTCATGCAAGTATTTTTTTTAGAAGTTTTTGACAATTATTTTAATTTCCCAGCAGTGCAAAAAATCTAACAATATGATATTAAGAGCTCTGAATTAAACCCCACCAAATGTTAGACAAAATAAAATTAATTCAAAACCATTAAAAGCAACATGTTTTGATTAAATGTAATCTATGTAACTTATGATCTTTTTTATTTCCCCAGAAAAAACATATCTAGTGTGAACTCTGATTGGCTGGTAATGTCACTTTTGTTGCACACACGTGGTTCTGTGATTTAGAGGTGTGTTTAATTTTTGTAGGTGAGCACAATTTTTCCCCCTGGTGAACAATAAAGGTCTGTTCTGATTCAGTCATTAAAGACCAGTTTACAGATGAATTAAGATTTAACGAATTAATGAATAATTTTGACTCCAAACCAAGCTGAAATATTTACAGAGGAAATTCATACATCTATGGCTCAAGTACATAAAGTTTTAAGAAGAGGATGAAGTAAAAATCTTTAAATCAATTAAACTGGAACAAAATGTCGTCCTTAAATCATCAATTAAAACAATTTCACAAATGATTTGATTAAAATCTGCGGGTTAATTTGGCAGCACGGGCCTTTCCTTTAGATAAAACCCAATGATTTGGCCACATGCTACTGCTTGCACTGTGAACTGCACTGCCTTGTGACGCAATATTTTGTTCTTTTACATTTGCTGTGAAAAAAAACCCCAATAACGTGTCAGAAAAAACTCCAAATTTAATTGAAATTGAGAGATCCAGCTTCCTTTATCGGTTTCCAATGGCACAGCACAGAGGAAACTTACATCAGATGCTGTGTTAGGGAAAGATTTAAGCGTGTGATACGTTACATAAGCAGCCTGTCAGGTACATGAGCTTCTGATTGTCATGATTGCTGCGCGTTCATGTAGAGACGTGTAAGCGTAAGCTTCCAGTATGAGCTCGCGTCTGCGTCCGTGTGTGTTTTACATGCTATTTTAGTGTGATTCTAATGGCTTTACAGAGTGCCAGGCATTTTAACAGAGCCAGGGAGAGGCTTGTAAAACACACACACACTCACCACAAGACAGAGCAGAGAGGCTGGCACACTGGAACATGGTGGTCTGGAGGGAGTCTACGTGTGTGTGTGTGTGTGTGTGTGTGTGTGTGTCTGTGTTTGTGTGTATTCAGAGGGTCAACTGGGGTGATGGTGACACATGATGAAGGAAAACTGGAAACACGGGCCTGAATGAAAGACGGGTAGTGTGCCACTGCGATTGTGTGTAGGCAGGGTTAGGGTCTAAGAAGAAATAAAAATAAAAACGCGTGGCGCCGAGTGGCACTGCTGGCCTCTGGGTGGGTTTGGATGGAGAGAGAGGGAAAGGCATGAAGATGCAAATTTTGATGTTGTTAAGGGAAAAAATCCCACCAAAAAACATAGCTGGGGAGTGTTTTAAAAGCTCAGTAGCTCTTTCAGTAGCACTGCCATGGAACATATGAAAGGTAATGATGTTGTACAGATCAATGCCCCTGTGACCTGGGTGAAACCTGTGTATCCCCTTTAAACCCTTAAAATAATCTAAACCTTATAATTTCCGTTTAATCTGAACCCTTATTACCTGCAAGCAAGAATAAAGTAGAAAAAAGCAATCGACAGCAGAATATATTTTATGAAGGGAGTCTCAAACTCAGCTCTCCACCATGTCAGTCTGTGGACCAACTGCTTGCCACCAATCTTACTAAAACATCATGCAGTGAGATGTCAGTCAGCTATCACATGATCTATGAGACCTATTCTATAAAATAATAAATATGTAACTATACAACGTCACACTTACTTATTTGAAACACTGGGCCAACTTCTCAGGTGCAGGAAAATTTTTCTCAGATCCATTGAACCAACAGCTTATTAACAGGACATCGCTACACATAGCGTTTGTCTAGATCAGGGGTCTGCAACCTGCGGCTCCGGAGCCACAAGTGGCTCTTTGGACCTTCTACACTGGCTCTTATAATAACACCGGCTTAAAGTGATAAAGAACCAACTAACATTTTTAAATCTACTATGACAAATTCAGGTTCTACTAGTTTTAAATAAACAGTTGCATTGAATTTCCACAACATAATGACTGTAAAAGTACCAGCAATATTCTTTTAGCTCAGTTGTTTTTTAGATCAGTCTTTAACTGGAAACTACAGACTTTTTAAGAGAAAAAAAATTATACAAATATCTACATCATATAAAGGAAAATCTTCTTCTTGCAAAGTTTTATTTCAAATTTTAAAACCTAAACTACAAAAATAAGATTGCAGTTCTTCAAAAGTGACAAACTTCCTCTGTCAGCTATTTATCAAAAAATATATTTTGCCTTTTTCAAATGTAACATATCCGGCTCTAAACAGGTTTTATTTAGCTGAACGAGGGCAAAATTGTCTCTTTGGTTTTGTAAAGGTTGCAGACCTCAAGTCTAGAAAGACTGACCAGTTTGCAAAAGATTTTATATCAATCATGATAAACAATTTAATATCCTGATAAAAAATTGTGGAGAAAAAAACCTCTATCTGATAATATTCAATCTAAAGCAAATATATCAATTTCTAGTGGGCATTATGGGAAAAGCAAAAGTTTTTGGAACCATGAAAGTCTACACCTATCCAATAACAGTGGAAAACCATATTTCATCCCTACATAGAAATCTGTTTTTGAGACAAGCTAATCTGAGAGCAATGAGGAAACACAGCTGCTGCTTCCTCAGTTTCTTCTCAGGAGCTGAGAAGAGACTGATGATCACTTCTGTCAAATCTAGATCCTAAATACTTTCTGATGTACAGTAAGACTTTTTTTTTGAGGAAGAGGATGGTTTGGACTCTGTTTATCATCATTTTCAGTCTATTATCATCACATGTTCCGCTGTAAAGTGGATTAGATGATCTTTTCACCTTCCTCATCAAGCCATGCTGAGTAGGAAGGCACTGCTGTGAGGTGCCCCCTTTTTGTATTGTCAAATGGTTTAAGCTTTGTAGGAAGATCAGTCATGATTCATTTGATAAAAGTGTTATGCAGCAACATCAGTAAAACAAAACCTATTTTGCTACCGCAGCACAGCTCTGTGCTGAGTGAATGAGTATGCAAATGGTTGTGCAGAGATGCAGAAACAGTGCTGCCTTGGAACATTTCTCAGACTCTGCACAGTTTGCTTTGCTTGTTGTTTGGCTCATATCCCTGAAACTTCCTGGTTTGTGAATGTGTCCAAAATGCAATGTTCATAAAACACATAACCGATGTACGTCAGTGTATAAAAGCAATGCTTCCTCTCAAGCAGACTTTTAAAAATGTGTTAAGTTTTTGTACATGTGCAATACTCACTTTTACAACCTCTGTGTGATGGGGGCCTCTTAGAGCCACTGATTTAGAGGATCTTAAAGCATAAACACATGCTTTTGATGAACGTCAGCAGAAGCTCCGAATATTTAAACAAAAAGCCATGCATGTAAATACTGGAATCAAATTGATGTATTTCTCAACATGAACAGTTCCTCCTTCCCTTCTCACTGAATGAAGATTTACCCATGAAATCAGAACAAGAAGGATGACCTTATGACTCAAAGTCACCATGATAGCCCACTAAGATTCTGATTTTCCTCCAGTGTTTGTGATATTGGGCAGAAATGAGTGACTTTCATGAGGTAAAAATTACCTTAATTTCGAGAAGCAGCTTAGCGATTTGATGTAAATAAAGGGAAATTATTATGTGCTGTTTGTTTGTCTGTAAACTGTAAATTAAAGATAAGGGGTCTCAATTATAACCGTTGCGTACGCACAAAATGGGGCCTGAAACTGGCGTACGTCTCTTTCCATGCAAAGGTTGTGATTTATAAAAGACAAACTGGACAGGAGAATGTGCAGTCTTTCACGCCAGCTCTGACCCATGTGTACGCTGGTTTTGGAGACTTTGGAAATTGGCGACACAGATGGAGAGATGGGGAATTGAAAACACACTGCATCAAGATTCCTCTTGTGGCACCGTGGGGTCCTGTCACCATGTTTCCAATTAATTGTGCTCTCTGGCTATTGTGACTGCAGAAGTAATCGTGGCTCACTGGTTTGTGCGCATGACTCCTAATGACTCCGGCAGAGTTCAAATCCCACCTTCACTGTCATTGACAGATGTGATTGAGGACACTTCTTAACACATCGAACTGGCCAAACTTTCTTCTCTCGAGGGGCTCTGAGAAGTGTAGCGTGATTAGTCGGACATTTGAAGTGGGTGTAGATAAAGTAAGAAAGCATGACGGGTTACGTAGTGACTTCCTCATTTCTACTGATGCATGATGAACGAGCAGCTTTAAATAATAGCTGATCGAGGTGGTGAGAAAGTACAAAAACGTTTCTAACGCAATAAATAAAGACACAGATACTGCTGCGTGCACAGTTCTGCAATGTCACCCACTACTATTCACATAAAATAAAAAATAACCGAATCATCCGGCTCGTTGCAAAGACAGACACGGACGAGCCCCCGCAGTAACCCCGGCCTCGTCTCGCACACTGCTTCTCGTTAAGTATGAGACGCCAAAAAATTACTTTTTTCTCACTCTTGCGGCCTCAAGAACAAGAACAAACGTCTCGCTTCGCATGGAAGATATAATAAAGCACACAGGTGAGCTATAACCACTGACCAATTCTTTTTAATCTCAGCCATGGTCCGCTCTGTCACAGTTAACAGAGGTAACTGACTGTGTAACGACACTTCCTCTTATTTGTCACGCCACTGCTGTGATACTAAACAAAATGATTTTCCGGCTCTCCACCTCACTCACCAATGTTTCAATTTTTATACTGTATCTTATTTTTCATATATCATCACTTAATGATGTTTGATAGAGCTTTAGACAAAGGAAGCTGCAGACCAAAGCCTTCACGTTGATTTTAAGCATAGTTTTATGTTTACATGTGGCACTTTTGGTCCAACCAAACATCCAATCAGAATAAAAAGCATCATGTAAACATGTCAGATGAACCAATCAGCCTTGATTGATTTCAGGGATGACTTGAAAAACGGCAGCAGCAGAACAGAACAGGACTGATTATATATTTTTGTTGGAAACTAAAAGAGTTGAGGATTATTGAGCTCTATGACAGGCAAAAGGTTAAAAATAAAAATAAAACCCTCCTTCCTTGTACCTAGCAGGCAGAAGCGTAATGATGGTATTAAACCTGCCCATCATGTAAATCAACTCATCAACGCACTGTATCCATTCCAGCTGCAAACTCCGATCAGACTGAATTAAATTAAATACTTGTCCATGTAAAGTAGCTATTGTTAAGAAGAAAAATAACAATGAAAAGATGTGGCATGTGCAGCAAAAAAAGATGTGTGTGTGTGATTTGTAATGGTAAGGAAGGAATTTCATTTCTTATTTTTAAACCCACTTATAAATTTAACTTGCAACAAGCATGGTTTATTTCAATTACTAAAATAAAAAAAGCAGAGATATGAGGCAGAAACAGAATCTTGTTCGCTACATCCAGTCTTGTTAGATGAGCTTTTAAAACTGGCCACATGATCAGTTTTAATAGGGCATGTTTTTCTAATGAAAACCTCCAAGTCCGGCATCCAGACCGCAGAACAAGGTCTGCATTTTTTAAAAATGAAAACAGGCCGACGGTGAAAAAATATGTACAATAATTATCTGTCTTTTCATTTGATGTGCACGGTGATCAGATGACAGCTTAATTGTCTATTTCGAAATCTTATTAGAGGCGACAGCAATCTGTGCAGCGCTATACATGAAGCACTCGTACTCCACAGAGACATTTCCCAGCATTAAGACATACAATAGGCCTTTCATGAAGAAACTAGTACTCTAACCACACACTCTGTCACACTGCAAGAGCGTGTGTGTCTATGGTTACTATTTTCAATGTATACCACATGTAGCAACCGTGTATTGCCTGATATGTTTTCAATATGGAGGAATAAAGCGGAAACTATGATTTTTCAAACTGAATAATGTGTATTTTGTACTGAATGTTTCAAAACACAACTGGTTACCATGATAATGCAGCTACCCCAAGCCGACCTTGTCTACAGTATCTTTGCCCTCATTTGCTTCTCTTTCTGCTCTCCCTCTCAAACGCGACACTTTCTGCTCCCCTCATCGATCTGCTCTACATATGAAACTCTCCCCCGGCTGCTGGAGACGGAGTTTACTCCCCGTACGGTGAAATAAAATGTCTGAACCAGCATTTGTTCTGCAGCCAGGCTCCTGTCGTCAGGTGACCTGCTGGAGTAAATCTTTTCAGTGATGTCAAAGGCGGCGCCAAAAACCTGCCCGGCCAGCGAGCGTGTGCTCCTACGCAGACCCACACATTTACACACAACCTCACACATGTCAGCACATTTATTATGTAGAAACATGCACCGAACTACGCAGAAAGGATAAATGAGGAGGGACAAAATGCCCCCACTTCTTTCCACGTGTTCAAAAATAGAGTAATTTCTCTCTTTTTTCCCTCTTTTTGCTGACACACACACACTTAAACAGAGCAGCAGATTTTTCCCCTTCGTTTGTCAGAACCACAGTTGCACACGCGCGCGCTGTCTCACCTGTTCCTGTGTCATGCTGTGCAGCTGCGTTTGCCAGGAGGCGGAGTCAGAGCGGTGATAAGAGGGGGGCGGGGCGAAGTCCTGCAATATGACTGGGTCTCGCTCCTGACACAATGAGGTCAGGTGACTGATGTAGAGCTTCAGTTTATTGCGATTTTGATTGAGATCCAGGAGTGGAGAGGGAATCTGAGGGAGGAAACAGTGAAAATCGTTTAATACAAGAAAGAAAGTTTGTTTCAGGTTTTTTCTGGAGCAGAGGCTGGGAAAACAGACAAGCATGCAGCTGAAGACAATGAAATTTTTGACTCACAAATTAGGTTTTAAAATTAAGTGGCACACATACAGAAAGGAAACGTGGAATGATTTCAGACTAGCGTTGCTCAGTAGCTGTGAGTAGTTGCTCACAGTTTGGGTCAAAGTCTGAACGATCAGCTGATAGAGACGTAATGACTAGATGAGAAGGTGATCAATGGTTGGAAGGATGGAAAGAAAAGCATTGAAGTAACATGAGGCATAAACTAAAATACAGCGAGTGTTCTTATCTAATACTGAAAAACCTTGATGCAAATCTAATAAGCTTTCCACTGACATATTTTTTTTCAAAGCAGCATGGCTGACTATTGGCTGATTTCCATATCATGGCATCTCCAATTCAAGGAATCGTGCCTCTTCCCTGAACTCTCTCCACACAATAAAAGTCAGTCTGATGTTGACTTAACTCTTGCTTTAGCACTTACAAACAAACTTTGCTTCTCTTCCTCTAATAATGCCCTTTTTGGGTATTTTTGCTGAATCATCCTTGCTGATTGTCCCAAACAGCCAGTGTGTTGAGATGAATTAACTGGTGTGTGACATAGTACCACAAAACGATATGCAGACATGATGCAATGAAGTGCGGGTCCTCAGCCCTGTGATTCTGGGTAATGATCCAAAAACGAGCTTAATGAATGTCAGCGTGAAACCAGAACTTTAAAGTTGGAAAGATGGTATTGCTTTAACCTTTTGCATATGCATATGTCCACTACAGAGGACACATATTTGACAGCTGTTTTCTAGTAAATTCATAGGAGGGGATGGAAAATTTGCAATTTTGCCACTCCAGGGGACGTCAGTGAGTCATGCAGTACACTGTCACTTACTGTAGAATAAATATTTATATATGTACATTCATATACTGTAATAACCAAACTTTCTTTTGTGATAAACAGGAAAAGAAAAATTAGACAGCCATAATTTTATAGAATATTCATATTATAGAAATATGGAAATCATATTTAATAAATCATTTTGAATAAACTATCAAAATACATAAAAAAATATGATTAATGAATAAAGACGCATCACTGTATGTGTCTCTGGAAGTAAATAACTGTATGCAAAAACATGTGGCACTGTTTCTTAATAATTCATGCAACAAAGGGTTAAAAATGTATATAATCACAAAATTATTGTGATGTGTAGCTTAAATAAATGAACTATAACAATACTATATCTATCTATCTATCTATCTATAGACCCATACCTATATACATTTTATTGTGATAGTCTAACCTCCATTATGAAAATTAGTGTGTCTGTGAGTGTTTTTGTGTCTGCAGATGGTAAGCGTGGGAACGTGGGTGAGGGAAGTAAAAAGATACATGCATTTAAGGTCTAAGAGACAGGACCTCCCTATGAGACCGCCACATGCACACATACTCACAGATAAGACGTACAGACCACACTATTCTCCTGGGGGAATACCAGGATTTAAGTGCAGAGGAAGCATGTTAAGAAGGCTGTTAAGTGCGAGTCTTTGAGTGTGTGTTAGTAAAAGTACATTTATTCCCTGCAGTGTCTGTCTACACTCTGTGTTCTGTGCTCATCGTCACTCAGCGTGCACACAGTTTAGAGGTAGAATCCCTTCACTCAGCATGGTAACATCATCCTGTCTGCCTGAGCTACCCGCCTGCTTTTTAACTTGCAGATTTCTGTACTATTCATGTACGAGAACAGGAAATACTGCTGTTTAGTTTTTTTACTGAAGAATTTCATTGAAACATTTGTTGCATAAATACACAAACTAATGTGTCACTATTGTTGGTCGATAATACAATATCTTATGAAACATATGTTCCAGATTTATTGGCATCCTCTTTTAGTGTTATCTAAGAACAAATGCACAGTCTTACTTAGTAGTACTTTGGTTCCCAACCTGAGGTCTGTGACCCCCAAAGGGGTCCCCAAAGAGCACAGGGGCCTGTGAGGTTTTGACTGCATTGAGCTCACATGATTGTTAAAATTAAGACGGTGTCCATGGAGAGATGTCTTGGGTCCTAAAGTGAATAGATGGGAGTAATCAAAATCTGCTATTCAATAATATTTCATAAATATATCCTTTGTCAGAAATACATAAGTTATTTAACAGGCAACACTTAACATCCAGTTAATTTCCGTCCAGATAATGTGTGGCTTAGTGAGGTCAGAGGAGATACGCTAGTGGAGTAGTTCATGTCTGTCCTGGTAAACTTGATTTTTCCCACACAATTTCCTGAATAAAATATGTCTGAGACACAGAGTGCACATGATTCATGCCTATTAAAATTAAAAAAGCAAGGCTATATGTTGATAGATATTTTAACTCTGGTTTTATTTAATGATCACTCCAGATGCATCTCTTGATTTAAAAGCATGAAGCCAAGCACGGTTTCAGCAAGGGTCATGGCTTTTTGATAGGTGCATGAAGGGGTCCTCGAGGAAAAAGTGATAGCACCAACATGGATTGGTTAAATCAATAATGGAGAAATAGGAGCAATTATTAAATAATCTAAGAAACAGATATTAGTTTTCATTTTATTGTGATATGAATTAATCTTATCCCTCCAATACTGGTTTAAATCGCCTAAACAATAAACAGTGCAGAGCGAAGCTGCTTGAAAACGGACCTTTTTCACTGCTGCACAGGAAAGCGATACCGTACCAGACACAAGGTTGACCAGAACAGAGAAGAATGCATGCTGGAAAAAGGATCCATATCTGTTGACTGGAGATGGTTATAAAAGGACCAAACAATTATTCTACTGTAAATGTTTTTTGAGCTTAAGTTCTCGCCAGAGGCAGCAGAACAAGCAATTTAACAACGATCAGCAACCTTCACATCCTCACGTGAAAGTAATGAAGCTTAGTAAGATGTGACAGGAAACATGTTTTCTAGTGCCTCCTATGGTAAAAAGAAAGCAGTGGCTCAAATGTAATCACAACCAATACACCAGTGCTAAGTACTGTAGCAGAAAACAGATTCAGAGCTCCAATGCAACAACAGAAATGGATATCCTGAGAAAATCTAACAGTCATTTATCTGACAATTAGTGGAAAATGTGGAAAAAAGAGCATGGTAAATTACTTTGGCCAATCCGCCCAGAACTACTGTAAAACAGTTTCATACTAAAGTTCCCTTTGATTTCAGATATCACAACATGCCTATAATTTCAGTTACATTTACCTCTTTTAATGTCCACATTGTCTTGAGTCCTTTTTATTTTCCTCAGACATTAAGTAGAAAATATTCTTGATTCTCTGCAAGCAGCTACCGACCTCAGCTGTCACTTAACCAAAGACTGAGGGTGCGAATAAAACTTTAAAGTCATGAGATTTATCATCATTCAATAACTTCATGTGTTTGAGAACCAACAAATAAAAAGAGGTGGATGTGGGCGGTGTTTGCAGAGAATAATCTTATCTGGCAACATAGCTACGACAATGAAAGCCGACAGTAAATCAAAGTGACTGTCACTAGTGATTCCCAGTCCTCACCTTATTTATTCCTAACACAAAACACACACACATGCACACACAGTGTAATTCTGCTTTGTTCCAGACAACTAGCAGCCACATGTAGCACCTACTTGGATCACAACTAGTTGTGTCTTATATTCGCACATGCAGACGCTAATTATATACACCCTTATATACAGTATGTGTGAAGGCACAAACCACAAACACGTTGCAGTGAGGAAAATCCCACATACTAATTTAGGGTCATTATCAGCACTTCAATAGCTCTAGTTAGAGTTTTTTTCCAGAGAAAACCTGCCAATAGGAAACAGTCTATAATAAATTATATTACTCACCATTTCCCTTCAGTAGACAGAGCAATTCAGGCAGAGGTAAAGAAAAAATGATGGTGTTCAAGACTGTCGGGATACTGCCCATTCTGTGTTGCAAAACATCTCCGTTGCTGTAAATTAGCTGCAACATAACAAGAACCAATGTATAAAATAGAAATATATGAAGACATTTCTCATGATTTGGCTTTTTCTGCCCCAAAAATAAACTCAACATCTGCGCTACAGCTGCTCTTTCACACTTTATAATTCGTATTATTCTGTCAAACAGCTTAAAAACATCCCTGTCCACACTTTCCAGACCTGCAGCAGAGCTCGGAGGATCAAATTCGAGACAAATGAGAAACAGGCTGAAAGAATGAAGGGAAGGATTGGTGATATAAGGAAGACATCTGGAGGGAGATAACAACAGCACTGCTCTTTCCTTTTTCAAGATCTGTCCAAGTGAAAAATGACACTGAGGAATAAAAGCATAAAATATGGGCTTAAACCTCTGAGAGGCTTTTCAACACTTTGAATTTATCCATTTTTCTTTTGTATAAAACATTGTGGATCTCGTCTTCTATAGTCAACAAATGCAGTGTCTCTGGTTAATGAGTCTGTGCTGCTTCCCAGTGTCTCACTGTACTATGAAACCGTCCCAGAGGAGACATCACCGTGAGTCAGTGTGTTTGTGCAGCTTTATTAGCCTCCCATGCATCCCTACTAGATTCTCACTGTACTATGAAAGAAGTCCGAGGAGAGACATTCAGATAGCTGTGCTGACCGGCCTTCGGGTTTAAGAAAAAAAGCATCAACAGTCACATGATGCGGTGAAATCTGTGCTTTCTTTATTCCACAGAATCCTGAGAGACTTGTGCATAAAAGTAGAAATACAGATATTTGTCCAAGGAAAGCATCTTAGAGGAGTCATAAAAGCCTAATCATACCTGCAGGCTTGATCCATCTGGATGGCAAAATATGCAGAAAAATGTGTGGATTTATGATTTTTTCAATAAAAAAAAGACTCAAACAAACAAACATCTGGTTTAGTAAGTGATTAATCTGGGTTATGTTTTAAACAAACATACCAAACATTGCTTGCTGCAGGCTTTACAACACAACCTCTTTCCTGATTATCTGGAGTTTTACAGGTTGGGGACGTTGGAGGCCTCAAGAAATTGTACTGGCCTTTTTTCACAAATATATTTTCACCAATTCATTTACTGTAATAAAGAGAGTTAATATTTCACAGCAAACACTCACGATGTTACACTGATACAACATGCCAGATGTGAGATATGAGATTAAATGTTAAAGGGACTCTAAGTAGTTGTTTAGTTTTTGAAACTAGCGTCTTAGCGGAGCTGCAGCCTCCGTGGTGAGCTCTACTTTCACAGCTTATTTCATGTAGTCATCACACCCCAACATCATGTCCAGCATACAATTTTGCGGTCAGTAAGGGCAAACCTTTGCAACATTGACCTGTTTCATTAGACACTATTTTTGCCTTTTACAGTATGTGCACTTACAGTACTCCTGCTATTACAGCAATACTTATATCTGTTAGTACAAGCAGAGCTGACTTGCATTTCAATTTCAGCTAATATGCTACAACAAAGAGGCTGCACAATGTAATTTTACATGTATATTTCTCACAAAATGCCTTAAAAGAAGCAAAACAATGCACTCAATCATTGGCTGAACTTAGCAGACAATTCATCGGGTTTAAAAATTAAAAATTGTGTTTTAGGCAATACCAAAATTGGCTGTGACAATCTGCTGAATACACTATGCATGGACAGTACTGATACCATCTACTTCACATTGCTATTTTCTCCTATATTCATAGTTGTGTCTTACCTTTCAAATAAAAACCAACTGTGGGTCTTTTCTCATATCCATAGCAGCTCTAAGCATCCTCTGGTGTTACTCAGGTTTTTCCTCTGCGCCAGTCAGACTGCTTTAGATCTCGATAAAACTCTTATTTTCCTTTGTTTGTTTGTAGTCTGTGATGGAGTTTGGGCTCTGCTTGATGCTGGCATCTTCCTCATATGTTCAAAACCTCCCGGAGAAACTACAGCTATCTGACGCACAGGGAGGTGCATTACGGTACCAAAGCAAAACTGAAACCTGACTGTTTGTACCCATACTGGTCTCTACTTTAGCGGCTGCACAGGCTTATAAAGGCAGCAATTAGTTAGGGCTCATTCTACACAACACAGAATTGTTCATTTATGCATTTATGGGTAGAAAAGCTGTAATTTTAACATGTTAGATGACAGAGGGACCCTTTTATTAAAACTTCTGCAGTGTGTTCAAAAGTCAGACATCATAAGCTGCAAGTGATCAGAGGGAAAAAACAAAAGATTTGGCCATAGCCTAATTTTTAACACACAGGAAAACTCACAATGGTTTGACTGTAGCTCACAACTTGAACAGCTTTCTGCTTCATGCGGAGTGGTGAAACCTCCCGAAACCAAGACGCTGCATAATTTTATGAACCTATTTTTTTTTTTACTAATACATCCAGCACAACTGAAAACCATTAAAAATGTAAGACACCATTAAATGTTCTCAAAAATAGTCGGTGTATGTTAAAATTGCTCTCCTGTGTTTCTCTGCAGCAGCTGTCTCTGAAGCGTTTCATTCTCCGACTGCAGCACAAAATCTCCTCATAGAAAGACACACAATCACTCACTGTTTGGATAAAATGTGCTATGGCAAATTACCCACCTTACACACCAAGAGAGGGTGTGTGCTTGTGCATGCAACGGCTCATAGAGATGTATGGGTTGTGTGCGAGCTGGCCAGCCTGCTTCTACCAGCAGGGAGGTGCTACCTCTAATTAATAAGAAGGGTCAAACCTAGATCCGATGGTGAACCTTGGTGCTTTTAGCATCCCGATGGGAAATCCCTCTGGAGGAACTGAGCAGCACTAAAAGCAGCATGTGCTCCTCATATGTGCTGCTGCGCTCTCAGTAAACCGATACGTCCTTTTACTTATATCAGCCAGAAAGTTAATATTCTTTCATCGCTGCACTGTTTCAAAACGTCCCAGTGTGTGTATTTCACAGGACAGGGAGACTTTATGTTACTGCAATATGTAGGTTTACTTTAAAACAACGTGAAAAGAAAGTATTGATTTCTCAAGATAGATGGTTTTAGATTTGATGCCTCATGATGGATTAGTTGTAGCAGTTTTTTTCCCTCTTGCTTGACTTAAAGGTTGTCAAGCAGCTGCCATCGATGATCTGAAATACTGAACAGTCCCATTGTGTGCTAAAACATATCAGCACCGGTGCAGATTTTTTCCTTTTGCCTTGACAGCTTGGCAGTGTGGGACTTTCACATTTCTCTCCATTATTGTGCACAATAAAGTGAAATACAGTGAGAACAGAAATAAAGGTGCAATGATTGACATGAGAGTCTGAAACAAAGATGAGCGGAAATGGAAGAAACTATCAGATACTGAGAAGAGACGCAGATGATTATAGATGTGAAATTAGAAGATGCATGAGCAATGATCGACACGACGAGGACACCCGAACATGACCGGAAAGAATACGCTCACCCTTCTGTACAAAATGGTGGGCTGAGGGTGAGAGAGAAGGCATGTGATTGGCTAGGCCCAAATGCCCTCCTCGTCGTCCTATGGGTTAGTTCAGTCCAGCCGCAGCGTGAGTTCAGAGAAAGCAGGAAGTTAGTTGGACACTGTCAGAAGAGCGCAAGCTGGAGTCGGTTTAAACACTGGCTGCTAATGTTAAAACAAAAATCAGCAGAGAAACAAGCATTAACCCT
>JAVQJG010123417.1:0-10687 GCA_036024015.1 Craterocephalus amniculus | reverse complement strand
ATATTTCAGTTGATTTGTAATGAATACACAATGTATGACATTTCATGTTTTTTAATTGCATTACAGGAAATAAAGAACTTTATCACAATATTCAAATTTTCTGAGACAGACCTGTAAGTAGCTTAAAGCTTCATTATCAGCCCTGTAACAAACAACCACAGAGTTAAAACATCTGATGTCTCCCTCCAACACCATTTAAACTGGTCCAGTGGAGGAATATGAATGACTTTACCCCTTTAATGCCCTACATATCATATTTAATACAGTTTCTATAGCTCTCCATCAATCCCTCCATCCATTGAACACCGAAGTCCTGGGGATCATAACGTGAGGGATATGAAATAAAGGCCCAAAAACAGTACAATAAAACAATTACATTGAGTAAGGAACTGAGTATAATACAACATGGCGTCATTTAAACTTGTCACCAGAGGGGGCAGACTTCTGGAATAAAGCTACAACTTGTGCTATGCTCCTTTAAAATTAGTTTTAGCTTCTATATAATCCAGTATGTTCACAATCTTCCTTTTATGAGGAAAACATAGAGTGAAGATGAGCTTTCTGCACCGCACACAGACCTTTGGTGAGCACTGCTGGAAAGCGAGTGATGTGTTTGTGGTCCTCTGTCTCCAGGTTCCATGTGAGGAGCTCGGTGATGCCGGTTGGAGGGGGTGTGCAGAAGGCCACGGCGTGAGTCCCCGCCCGGTTGACAGAAACCTGGGAAATGCAGTCCTGGCTGCAGCCGAGTATGGAACGCTTGTACAGGAAGGTGTTGGCGCAGAAGAGCTCGATGTGGACGATGTCGCTGCCTCTCTTATACGGATATCTGGACCACAAACACACAGGCAGGTTAAAGATAAACGCTCCACTCAGGGGAGGTTTGAATGATTAGCCAGAGGTTTTAAACTGTGGAGATCCAAATTTATTAAAACCTTCATTTCCTAATTATTTAAGCTTATGGCGAAACAAATCAGTCTTGGTCTCGATACACATCTGTGTACTTTGATCTTAGAGTTTTTGACCAGTGTGTATGGGGAATCAACCTCAACTCCTATGAGATTAAACACTGGAGCACCAGACATGAAAATTACACTAGACTTGTGGGCGAAGGATAATGATTTATTCATTTAAATTGTATATAATGAAACATCTATTAGCTTATTTTAAAGCCAGCCACATAATAAGAAAAAACCACTGAGGTCTGGATTCAGACTCCAAATAATAGTGGAAAGATCAGATCCCAGGCCGACTCCACTTTTGTTCTGTTTCTTCAAAATAATTCAAAACGAGACCCCATATGTGTGAGTGGTCTCCACATATCTGTGTGCACTCCTGCAACATTTGGGCTCCTGATAAGACCACACATGTTGGGGATCTTCTCCTACGGTCCTCTAGGAAATGTGCACCTGGTAGAAGTGCAGGAAAGGGTCCGAGTGCAAAGGTTACAAGCATGGAAAACAGCAGAATTGGGACAGGCATCAACTTGTGCCCTTATACGATGGCGGCACTGATGGTTGTGTGGCTATTCTGCTGCTTAAAAAGATCATGCAGGATCCTGCAGGATGACCCGTCTGACATAGAAGTAATAATTGCCATTGTGGAAGGGATGGTCACCAACACCAATATATTGCATCTTAAGTGTTGTGGGTCAAAAGTTCAGGAACCAGTGCTCCAAACTAGTACTGTAATGATTAAATCATCTGAGACAATCTTATAAAAGTTGGGGTTTTACCTGCAGAAAAGCAACAGATAGTCTTCAGTTATCTCTACAGCCAGTATGGATGCAGCATTGTGCTGCGCACACAGGACCGACATCACTGCCCCGCCTCTGGCACCGAATACTGCAGCTTCACCTCCACACCTGGGCAGAGAAATAAAGTTTAAAGAGGTGCAACTATAAAGTCTAAGCTGTGCTAAGATCAGGCTGCATGCATGAGGCAAATCATACTCTTTCATAACTCTTTAAAGCCAAACGTATCATATCTGGTACAACTGTTTCTGCAACATTTTGCATCCTTTTATGGTAAAAACTCTGCTCAAAATTCTGCAGAATACACGTGAAAATTGTCCTCTGCCCTCTAATGGATGCCAAGAAGCAGAAAACTGCACTGCATGAAATTTGATCGGTTACATGATAATGAATGGTAAATATGCCCCGAAAATTATTTTCTTTCCACATTTTTTTAAAGGGCTAAATTCGTAATTCAGAATTATAAAATTTGTCTTTTTACGCCAGTTTTTCCTGGGTTGTGAAAAACGGATTAAAGGATTAAATCTGCTGCTACAGGCTGAGGCTGCTGGGGGACGTCCCATGATGCACTAGGCTCCTCTCTGCTCTCTTTACTCTCAAATTTAGAAACATTCAGTCGATTAATCAAATTTATTTATAAAGCTCTTTTCGTACAAACCAAATTGCAGTGCTGGGAGCTTAACATTAAAAAACAAAAAGGCAAAAAAAAACACAAAAGCAGAAGGATATTTCTGTCTACAAACAATAGGACACAAACCCCTCACTAGTTGTACTGGCAAACTAAAACACCACTGAGACAAAGGAATATGAGATAAAATTAGTAAATAAAATGAAATGATAAAAATAATGTAAAATTTATTTAAAAAGAGTAAAATGGGATAGAAACAAATAGATATTAAAGAAAATAATTTTAATTATAAAAAATTCTTAACACCAACTGTGTAGCTAAACTAAAACCTTTACTAAAAAGTTAGGTTTAAGTTTAGACACATTACAGTGTGCTTTTCTTCTACTTCTTCTTCAGCAGGTCCCTGGAGTCGCGCCTCTTTCCTGTCCTCTACACTCCCAACGGCTCGCCTTCATGACTCCGGTCCTGATGGAGGTTTTCTTTGTTATGAACTGGTTTATATAAACCCAGATATCATAAACTGGACTAGTGTTTATCATATCATGGAACTATTTTAATTGATTTTTCTTGGACTAAGTCTGTAGATGTTATGTGTTAATAAAGATGAACTGAAGTGGATCTACTGTAGTTTGCATTGTCTGGTCTTTTTACTGTTTGACAGGTTTCATCTAACAGAATGGAACAAAGTGCAAATGAGCAGGTGCTTGTTGTTCTAATCCCCTCCTTACATTACAGTAAACAGCAGTGACCCAGGTTACTGTGTATCTGATATGACCTGTCAGGTGAGAAGCTACGACTTCAAGGCTGAGAAGATTTAACCAGATGGTTTAATGCACTGTTAAATAAAATCTTTTTTTATAATCTTGCAGTTTTCCCTGGACGATCTGGCTCTTTGTTGGACCCGAGATGATCTGGATGTAGAGCTGAAGTTCAGATGAGTAAAAATGGGAATACATGGTAGGTCTTGGTGGAGGATGTGCTCTCTGACGGCATGACTGTGCCACATTACACCTGGACATACAAGCCCGTTTTAATAATTCAGACCCAGTTGGGACTCTCGACTGACACCACGGAGGCCTGATTTCACATCTTGTTGACTTGTGATATTATTTAACAACAAGCTGCAGTCTACTCTGGTCTGACTGGAGACAGGGCTTTAATGACCTGAAATGAGAAAACTGAACATTCAACTGTTTAATATTTATATTTCCTTATAGTGATGGCTGTTTGTGGTTGTGTTTGGCTGGGTTAGTTAGGGTTTAAACTCCAGTTTCAATTCAGTTCAGCTTTATTTGTAAAGGTACTACTTGGAAAATTGCAATATTCTATTCTTCAGTTGTTTCATTCAGGCAATTTATCATGCAAGGTTTTACTTTCAGAGGCCTGACATTTTTGTTATTATAATCCATTTTTTCTGATTTCAATATTCAAATTTTTTGAGTTTTTTAATTTGAGGTTTTCTGAAGCTGCAAATCCCGATCAGCAAAATCAAAAGAAATAAAAGCTAAAATATATCGATTTGCATACTATTTGTGTATATGTGTACCTTTAACCTTTGAAGTTAAGTTACAGGTGCAGCGCTGGTTCCTGACAACATACAGTATCAGTCTGAGCTAATCTGTCATCATCAGTCCGTACTCACACAACTCATCAACGCATCAATGCAACAAATAACCGAGCTAAGGAAACCAACAGATTATATCAAGTGTTGACTTTGATCCAGTCCCCATCCTAAGCACGCTGGAGGCGGCGGGTGGGAAGAAAAAACCTCCAGCAGAACTCAGCTCAGGGAGCACGGCCATCTGCCTGGACCAGCTGAGCGGACAAAGAGAGACCATCAGCATCCCAGCTTTTATCCAGGAGAACTGCTGCGAGGACGAATACGTTCATGATGCTGATACTAAAGGGGAAGAGCCCAGTGCATCATGGGACGTCCCTCAGTAGTGGCTAACCCCTAACCCGCTAAAGTGGAACGACTGAACTTCTATGTGGTGTTGATTTCTTGCAATTGCTTTTATTAAAAGTGATGTTTTTCCTGTAGCACCTGTAGCCCCACTCTACCTGTCCTGTACCATCATCACTGTGTCAGAGATGACAATATGAGTGGTTGTTGGAACTGGTGAATTTTGCACTGACTAGTTCAATCTTGCATGGTATATCTCCTCATCTTGTGTCGTTGAAAACACTGTTCAGTTATGCAACTGAACAACGGCGATGAGCCAATCACAGTGCGCACAGCTAACCCCATTCACTCGGACATTTTCAGGGTGGCCGTCAATTGAAATGCATTGAAGGTAGTAAGTGTTTACATGTTTTTTTTAAAGTTTAAAATGGTCAAACGGTGTGCATGTGGTAAATGCAACTTCAACACTGGGTATCCTGAGAGGTCGGGCAACAGAGTGTATTTTTTACTCTTTCTTAAGCCACATCTCAACAGAGAAAAGTGTCTGCCCTGGAATAAGTTTGGTAACAGACCACAAAATCAAATGAACATGAATAAAATCAACAAGGATGTCTACATCTGTTCTAAGTTAAAACAGCATCGTATTTGAGGCAACATAATGTCACTTTGCTAAACAGAAATATAAAGTTATGTTTAACCATCCGTTAGCTTAAGTAAGCTAACACTAGCCAAACATGCTAGTTTTTGTACTTTGGTACTGATACGTAAAAGGTTGGGGTTTTCACAAAGTCTGGGAAAGTTCAGTATTTTGCAACCCAAACCTATTTTTGAGCATAAAATACATTATAATATAGTCACCCAGACAGTTTTGGTGTAATTTCATTTGCATCACGAGAGTTGAGCCTCCTGACCAGTTCAACAATCATTGCACTAAGATGGATATTTCTCAACTTATTAACCGTATCTCTCTGCTTACAATGGAGTAAACAGAACAAAATGATGAGATAATATTTAATCGAGAAATATGATCTCCCCAAAATCGGCAAAATCATGATTTGCCGCCTGTCACCAAATGTTGATTGTTTGTCCAAGTAAGTAGAGGGGGTGTGGCTTAGCTATAGGTCAATTGCACACCACACTACTGATTAATATTCACTAATATTCACTGGAGTATTTACACTTTATATTGTATATAGCTAAATTTGTCTTTATATAAGTCTTTTGTAGGAGTTGAGTTGTTGCCGTCTGACCTGTAGGCAAAGAGGACGATGTCTCTGACGGAGCTGCTGGACAGCAGAATGGAGCGGTCTCTGTGGATCGCCTCTTCCTCCATGGAAATGTTAACGCGATGCAGCAGAGAGCAGGAGGAAGCCAGGTCAAACACCTAACAAGTATCAGACATCAGCATCATATTCATTTCATAGATCAGAAGTTAGGCTGTGGTAATGGTGGGGGGATTAGAAAGAATACTTTTTGTACTTCTGGAAAAACATGGACACATTTGTTAAAGGACAAATGATGACGAATCAACAAATCCAGCAACCAAAAACAACAGGAAAGACTACATTACAGGGGTCAGATGGGATTGGGAATATGTATAAGATGAGCGATAAGCTGAGTGATTCTACTCAGCAGTGAATGAACCAGGTTTAGTGCCTGAGCAGAACAATAACATCGAAGACCCGAGAACATCATGACATCATCTTGTTCTCGTCCGACGTGATTGAAGACACTTCTTGACTTGTCAGGATCAGTGAAGTGTTGCATGATTAGCATTTCAGGTGGGTGAAGATTAGGTGTGAAAGCATGAAGGGGGGCGCAGTGACTTCCACATTTTTACTGATGCAGGATGAATGAACAGCTTTAATTAACAGCTGATGGAGGTGGTGAGAAAGTACAAAAAGCCTGCCAACCTCCATCCGCTGGTTAGCTCCCGTTAGCTCCGGGTTAGCTTTGTTAGCTCGTAGCTCAGAGTTTACTGTAAGTTGTCAATCATCCTCCTCGCCACCCATTTTTGGGAGCCATGAGACTTGTGACGCTGCCAAGATGGCAACGGTGGGAACCTCCCAACTAGCCTCAGTTCAGCTCTTCAGAAACCTAGGTTATGGGGTCATGTGGCAGATAAGTTTCTTCATTTATTCAGTAATTTACACTCAAATCTTCCCTTCCCTGGGACTCCAGCAGTATTCAAATAGACCTTGTGGTTGTAGAGATATACTTATGCAATAACAGGGACGCAATAGAGGCAGAAAACAAGGCTCAGAGTTCAGGCAGATATCAAAGACTCGGCAGAACCTTGACTAGACGACTTCCATCATAGCAGACGACGAGGAGCTGTCCTTCACCCGTTGTGGAGACAATGGGAACGTCCACGGACTCGTTCTCTGAGTACACAACTCGCCCAGACTCCACCTCTCTGACCTGGAACACGGCCACAGGTAAGGGATTACTAACGTATACCCCTCTTCTCTTCAGCAACAGATTCCCATTAAACAAACCAGTTTGTTCCCTTTTTCACAGTGCTACATGATGACATTCAATGTTTTTAGAGTTATTACAGTTACACTGATTTTACACTCAGACCAGGTAGATATGTTGAAGCTGACCTGCAGACTCTGTTTCATGCAGATTATGAGCATTTTGTCATTCAGACCAAACAGAAGACGATCTGCAACCAGTCCTCCCACTGCATCCAGGCTCCGGATTATCCGCCTCTGCTCCAGATCCCAGAACCTCAGGCATCCATCTGCTTCACTGGTGACACCTAAAGGTCCTCTCTGGCTTAATCCCAGGGCGGTCACACTGGTCAAATGGCCTGGTGGGGAACCAGAGCATCACTCATGCTGGCAGCTTGTACCGTCAGTAGTTATTTTTAGTAATTATTTAAATGATATGTGGGTCAGTATACCTGCCAGCAGGGTGGGCTGAGGACCTCTGGGGGGCAGCAGGCAGGTAGAGGATGGCAGCAACACAGGCAGGGACGACTGGGCGCACTGGGCCAGAAGAGCATGGAGGTAGCTGAACTTCAAAGGGTCACCTGAATCAGACACAGCATGCAGAGACTAAAGGCCATGCAGCAACTTCTACAGTAGCTCAGATATGTGAAGCCTGTGCTCAAGTACCAAAAACCCCCCAATTCCACTTAAATGCTGCAAAACAGAGTAATAGATGTTATTTTATCCTAAAATCCTTCATAATTGGGGGCGTGTCCTTTGGTTACTTCAGGAAATATTAATATCTCTTCTTTAAATATTAAAGAATGGACTAAAATCCCCACCAACGTAAAGATCTGATGAAAACTGTGTTGTGCTTTCTGCTAGTGTTAGCATGAAACAGGACCACAGCAAGGATCACCCTGTAGGCTGTCTGATGGACGATATGTGGTAGAAGTTTATGTTACCTTTGAGTAAGTGTTAATCAGGTATGTGTGGCTTTAATATGATGCAATTATTCAACAGAATTAACAGCAATGCATTCAGACAACTATTTCTATAATGATATATAACAAACAAAATGTAGGCCTTTTTTCTTCAATTTCATGCACAAACAATTTTTTTTTTAATTCGATACAGTCGAAGTGAGCTGGATGTACGTCTCAGGTCACAATGATTTATAAACTGCTCTGAAAATATTCATGGGTTAAACTTGCACAAAGCTGCTCTAATATGATTTAGATATAAAGTACTCATCAAACCTTTGGCAACAGGACGGTCCTCAGCAACCAGTTGTCCCAGCCGACCCATAAGCTGGGAGGCCAGCTGGCTGGGGTCCCCCTGTAGCACCTCCTGGGACATTTCTAGAGCTGCCGACAGCACCGCCACATCCACCAACACCCTGTAGGCGGATGAACAAGAACTAGTGCAGCCCAACATTTCTTTAGATTTCCCTCCAGCATTTCAGAGATGATCAACAGTTTTCCTGCTTTCTGAAGTTTTTATTTGGACATTTTCTGCTTTTCCTACATTTTCAATCCAGTTATTGTGCCAGATCAAATAATTCAACTTTTAAAAGGCTCCTAACTCAAGCAATGACCTGGAGTTGTGTCGACAGGTAACGGATAACGTGTTTGGATGAATTTTCAACTTTCAAAGATCTGACAGAGAAATCAGGATTTTAGCAGCAACAAGATGGAAACTTGGCAAATCTCAACATGGAGCAGAAACTGGACGACAAAAGAAGAAGAGTCAGGACTGAAAACTGTCTGCAACAGATGAGTCGAGCATATTTACAGTCTCCAAGGAGGCGGTTGAACATGTGAACATGAGGTTAAAAAGCAAGAATACTCTCAGCCTGAGTGGACATGATTCTGGTTGCACCTACTTGTCTGGAAGCACAGCTTTCTTCAGGTCCTCCTTTATGTCCAGGACAGAGAGGCCGCAGGCCTTATGAAGCAGAAACTCGTAGTTAAATATGCATTCAGACAGGAAGGGAAGGATTTGGCCCGAGCGAACCAGGTGGTTGGGTAATCCATGAAGCTTTCTCAGGTTATAATGGAAACCTTTCATCACGCCTTCACCGTCCTCTGATGTCCATGCCAGTGGCTGGAATATGTGTGCATGAGGCGATGTGTCCCGGTAATAGTCGGCGTAGTCGGCGTGCAGAGCCATGCGAGAGTCTTCTGTTTTTAAATAGTGATTTACGCACACGAGGCCGAGCTTAGAGTGCGTCCAACGAAACACCCAGGTCTCGTCCGTCCTGACCTCAGAGAGGTGCCGACCCAGGTTGCTTTTCATCCGGGCCCACAGGACGTACGGCACCCTGGGAGGGCTGGAGGAGGGAGGAGATGAGAAGACCTCCTGAAGAACATTCCTGTCCTGGGCCAGGAGATGCAGCAACTCCTAATGACAGAGGTAAATATGGCCAGAGTGTTATTTCAAACATTTCCAGATCTAATGAGTACGGTGACGCTCGCTGCAGTGAAAAAACTCCAACTCTTACCAAGAGCATTTCTCTAATTTCTAATTAACATACCTCATTATGCTTGATATCAGATAGAATCAGCTATAGAGCAACATTATGGTGAGATACAGTAACTGGTATTAAGACAGTAAGGGGGAAATATTACTTTTGACCACCACAAAATTATAATGAGACACAAAACTTCACAATTCTACTAAAATATGGCTAAGAACAAGTTTTTACTGCTCTTTTCAAGAACTTGAAAGGCTTCAATATATTTACTTATTCCAAGAAGTCTTATCAAGAGAATTTTCCCTTGTTCCATCGGGAGATTTATTTGCTTATTTCAAGCAAAAATACCTTGTGTTAATTTTTTTTACTTGTTTTTGGAGTGGCCTTTCTTCCAGTGTGTTCCCTCTCCTTCCCTTCATCTGTCTGCGGTCACAGCTCTGTGAAAGTCCTGATCTGGAGTCGGAGTATTGCAGTCATGTGTCAGTGTTTAGCAAAATTTTTTGGAAATGATGACAGATCCGCGCCTGCAAAGTACAATGTCTGGTTTCTGAAGAGAAAAACAACATGTTTTACTGACCCCATTAAACTGATGAAGCTGACCCTTCCTCTTGCTGTTTTTAGAGGCCTTTGTACATGTGACTCTGTATCAAAGAGCATGACAGATTTTTTCTACAGGAATATTTTGCCTATGCGGTTCAATCAGCTGTTGATGGTCCGTCTGCGGGATCAGAGACAATGTCTATCAGGCTTCTGCTTACTTTCTTGTCCTTTGTGTCCTTAATTGCTCCAGACTGCTTGAATAGTTCAATTATTTTCTCCTCTGTAGAGGAAAAAATATGGAAATTGGTTGCAGCTTTTGTATTCATCATCATCATTTGACACCACCTCTTCAAAGCACTTCATTATCAACCTAAACGGTCTAAATAGTTGGAGTAAGGTGTCATAAAATAAATTAAATAAGACTGAGGAGTGAAGGGGTGGCTTTTAAATTTAGTTTTGCCGCTGATTGTAGTTTTTCTCACCTCCTCAGTGACCCCCCAACTGGAAATGGAGATGAGCGATGCAGCCCGTCTCACCAAGTGCCTCCCCACATCTCTCTCCAGGCGAGCCAGCAGAAGGAGGTAAAGGCCCTCCAGGCTGGCTGGGAGGCTCCAGCAGGAGTAAGAGGTCCAGAGCAGGCTTTCAGAGTAAGCTGCTTCCAGGTAGAGAGGACAAGGACAGGACAGGCAGGCCTGGACCAGCTGCAGCTCCTGCTGCTCCGGCAGGCGCCGCCGGTCAGCGTGGAGCTTGGTTTGTAGTGCCGCTTTGATTTCATCAGGGTTCAGAGGAGGAAGCATCAGCACAGTAAGAAGGGAGGACTGTAAACATGCAGAGATCACAAACTACAGGTCTGTCTCAGAAAATTAGAATATTGTGATAAAGTTCTTTATTTCCTGTAATGCAATTAAAAAACATGAAATGTCATACATTGTGTATTCATTACAAATCAACTGAA
>JAVQJG010123365.1:0-14231 GCA_036024015.1 Craterocephalus amniculus | reverse complement strand
GTATTTTTTTAATAGGACCATCTTTAAAATCGGTTAAATGTCAATAATTAAGTGGAATTGCCCTTTACTCATTTGGCGAATCGGAAGCTGCGAATCGGAAGCTAACTTCAGCCTCGTTGGAGACTCCGTGAATAAATGAATAAATGGTTCAGCTTTAAAGCGCTCGGTAAGAGGACGGAGTCAGAGACAAACTCTGAGTTTCAGGAATAAGTTTCTGAATTAAACCACCTATCCAGCAGGTTATGTTCACAGCCTATGTTACCGCGGTAACATACTCCGAACAGAACATACCTCGCTTCATGAAACGGGCTTCACTTACTCCTCAAAACTCAGAGTTAACATACAGTTTCCACAAGACACGGTTCTTGAAACAGGCCCCTGTTTTATATCAAATCAAACATCGAACTCAAGGTTTCACTGTTATTAGAACTTGTACAAGAAGTGGTAAATGAAAACTGTGAAGAACATATACAGTGATGTAGCAGTTAAACATTTTCCATAGATGAAAAGTGTAGAGTCGGTTAAAAAGTATAGAAATAAAATATTTTAAAGTGATCTGACAGTCAAACAAGAATCATATGAACGTGACAAAAACCGAAATTTTGTCAAAAGTTTTTTTCAAAATAATACATGAGCGTCGTTATTAAAATTACAGTAGGCCTTCCACTTGATCCTAGAGACTATAGTTGTTTTAGTTTATAACAGAAATACATAAAAAAATTAAATGTGCTAATTTACAACACAAGTAAAGTTTTCAAATTCGAGATTATTTGAATTCATGTCACAAATTATTCTGAAAAGGTGGAACCGGAAGTTTCCTGTTACCGAATGACGCTAGCGAGGTGCCAGTCTTCTACGTGAAGCAACAGCGAAGGATTTCCATGGAATTACTGCATTGCTAACCGTAATACTGTTATTTGTCTTTTTCTTAATCTTGTTTCGATCGAGGGCGCGTTAAATCCAGATAGGTTTGAAGGATTCACCTGTTTAAGAATGGTTATCATACTTCCGTTTCCGGAATCGTGACGGCAGATGCTTCAGTTTGGTTAACCCCACTAAACTTTGCTGAAACTTCTTTGCCTTGGATGCCCTCATTACCCGTTTCCCAAGATGACCATTACTAAAAACTTTGAGAATATCTTTAATATCAAAGATATTATTCCTGTTCCAACGTGCGGGATTATCGTAGTGCTCCTACTGTCATGCACCGTGTTCTGTATTCAAACATATTTCAACTTAACTCAAGACATCCTCGGTGTTGGTACAACTGTTTTTGAAAGTGGACACATTCACAGGCTCTTCATGTATCCCTTATACCACAGAACCTTGGCACAGCTTCTCCTGAACATTACAGTCATGCTGTTTTTGTGTAACAGCGTGGAGAAAGGTGTCGGCACGGTCCATTTCATGTTTTTGTTCCTCCTGCTCTCCGTCACAACGGGAATCATTTACAGTTTCTTGAACATCCTGCTGGATGTCGGCATGCAAAATCACACCGAGGGTTTGCTTCCTGTGACTCTGGCCTGTGTTGCTGTAACGACCACGCACACGAAGATTACCAAAGCTTTTCTGTGTGGAGTCAGTTTCCCTACCATGGCTCTGCCCTGGGTCCTCCTCCTGATCTGCAGCGCCCTAATCCCTGGCAGTGTGCTGCCCTGCAATATTATTGGGACCCTGATTGGGTGGGCACATGGTAGAGGGTGGCTTTCTCTCATTGACCTGACTGAGGCCAAGGCTGGAGTTTTGGAGAAGATGCTGCCATTCAGGTTGTTGAGGAGCATCAGTGGTGGCACATTCATCCCTGCATCCACTGAAGAAAGGAGGAAGACACTGCTTCCACAAATAAATCCCACACCTGGATCTTATCCCGTCCAGGCGTACACTCCGTTGTCCAGCATCAACACTGCTAATACCACAGCCGCAATGTACGAAGGCTGGCCAAACACTACTGGTTCTTTATCCACGTATATGCCTCCTGCCAATCCTTCAGCTCATAGCTTTGGACACACTCATCAGAGTTCTGATCACAGCTGCAGCCACAGCCACAGTCATGGAGATGGACATGGACAACAGTAGCTGGGGTTATTTGCCTGATTCCTTGACTAAATTGGATACTTCACTGTATCTGCTCAGCTTTGCCGTTAAGATGTTTATCTGAATGTCAAAATGTTATGAGTGTTCGGTTATAACCACAGTGGTTCAATCTCCCAATATCACCAGTTCACATGTTGAGGTATCCATGGGCAAGATACTGAATCACACATTTTCCTTAAATTTGTTTTGGATAAAAGCATCTGTTGCGCATGATGTAACATGAACATCCTTGTTTATATTTAGGCTTTGTTCAAGATCACACACTTAAAAATGTCACTGTGGATGAAAGGCTGTTTAACTGTTAACTGTACACAGGCATAACATTTCCTCCCAATGCTTTTATGAAGTGATTAAACAAAGTTTGTGATACAGATACTGTAAACTGGTTGTGATGCATTTTGAATTATCATTTTTTCATAATCTTTATTAATATATTCCAATATTTAGGATGGCATATGTGCCAAGCATTTGCAGCTACTTCAGTTACAAAAATATAACCAAGTGTCATACATGTATTTAAAAAAATACTCCTCACTATCTCTCATGAAGACAGTTGCCAATGTATCATAGCTCTCTTCAGGATGTATCTGATGGCATTCATGAGATCTGTTGCACCAACTCTCCCACTCTGGAGGTCATGGCCCCATGCAGGACGATTACCACTGAATGCTGAAAGTTTGGTTGCTCTTGATACAAAGGATCTTGGTCAGTGCAACTTCAGAATCAACATATGCTTCAATAATTTGTATAAATCTTTTTTATTCAATTAATTGCATCAGATCATTTCTAATCATGTAAATCCTCTGCTTAATTATCATTTTAACTTCATGGTATAAAAGGCTTCATTTAAATCCTGCACTGTGGGGAAGCAAACCTTGAACACTGGCATCACAGATCTACGAGTAAAGGGTCGTTTCCATATTTCAGTTTTGTACTGATTGCATATTGCATATTAAAAGAAGCAAATGTACAGCAGTGAGGGAGTAGCTTCATTGGAAAAACTCAAAGCAGGGGGTTTAATTGATGCTTGGGAGGAATGGTAAGATCAAACCAGCATGCAAAGGTCCAATTAGTGTCCAAAATTGAGATGTCATTCATCAAACTGGTTTATTCATATTTCCAACAACAATCAGAATCTCTTACAACTACATAAAACGTGGTCACTGTGAACCGTGTCCCACATCATCAGTCACACCAGAGGACGTCACGCCTTCAGTTCTAAAAGAATTAGTCTTCCCATGAGTCTCCGTACATGTTCTTCTTCACTGTAATACAAAAAAAAGTCAGATGAAAGAAAAATGTATGAACTTAAATATCTACATCTCTGGAGTAACAGCTGACCTTCTTTCGTGGGTCTTTCCAGCTCTCTCTGTGGGGGTGTTTTCAGCATCGTGTCAGCCTTCTGAATTAGTGTGACCTCATAGTTCTCCCTGTTTTTGACCCTCAGGTTCTCATAGAGGATAGCCTTCCTCTTGGGCTCATCATCATATGACTCGACTTAAGATGACAAAGACAAGGAGGGTTGTCTAGTTAAACTAAATGTGTTTTTTAAAAAAAAGAAATCTCCACTTGCTACCAGCTTTTTGGACAACTGCAACATCTCTGTCTTATGTCCTCTTTTCCTTTTTTTATGTCTCATAACTAAGGTGGAATGTGCTGAATATATTAAGTTAAAATGACTGGTGACCAGTAGTGACTGTTGATGAAGATGCATCTCTATGGTCGTGTCTCAATCAGCGCACTTTCATAAGTGCACTGGAATTCAGTTCTTAGTGCACACAGTGCACTTCCTCTGTAGTGTACACTTCGGTGGATAAATGCTGACCGCATTGAACACTACACCTACCAGAAGTGACGGACGCTTATCACCAGTGTTGGGCACGCTGCTTTCAAAAAGTAATTAATTATATTTAATAGTTACTTCTCCTTCAAAGTATCTGCCGTTAGTAACGGAGTTACAGCATCATAAAAATAATTAAAGAGGCTCTATGCAATATTATCATCGTCATAAAGCAGCTTGGAAGTAATTATTTTTTTTGACTGACCTGTTCTGATGAAAAAGTGGACATTTCCTCCTCTCTCGGATCTCCCCCTACCAAAAACGGCGCTTGCAGTTTAGCCCATTGACGGTCGCGTTTGTTTCGTTTTGGAAGTCGTGCGGTACACGAGACTACCGCTATAAGGATAGTCGCAATTCTTTTTGGACAAATATGCATGTTTACTCTGCGATTCGTTTTTTTCTTTTATACTACTTTGATAATTACTTTTCCTACATGACTTTGAAGCCATGGTGACTAGCCGTAGCATGTTCTAGACAACCATAAGTTGCCTCTGTTTACAACATTCTTCTTTGTCTGTCGCCTACTTTCTCGCTCTGGAGCTCCCCCTACAGCTTTGGGGTGCACACTGCATGGTAAACATACCCCGACTTGCATTGATCCGCTTTAATTAGCTACTGTGAGAAGTAATTATTCAATTACTTAAAAAAACAAAAACAAGTTTAGATATGTGGCCTTTAACGTAACTAACATAACCTTAATAAAGCGTAACATCTGATTAATTAATAAAATGGAATTTTGCACAATAAATTAATGAGAGAAATCTTTAGGAGACTAATCACAGGCTGATGGATGTTGCGACATCTCTCCCCCTCTCCTCCTCCTCGTGTGTGCGCGTGTGTTCGGCTGCGCACACAGACTTATTCTAACGCCGTTTATTCTAACGCCGTTATTCCATCACTATGTATCACCAGGCCCCCTGAAACTCCGCCTTTTTTATTTTATTTATTTCTTTACAGCCTCCGTCGCTGCTGGGGTCACCACTGCTTCGTTATTCGCCATTATTCAGCTCCTAAGATACCCCTCTGGCGCTGCCTCTTCCGCTACGTCAGCAAGATGGCGTCCGTTTAGTGCGCGTAGTGTGCTTCGTTCAGCACTGGATTTTAGAGCATTTTTAGGGCAGAATCAGGGAACTTTGCAGTGCACTGGATTTAAGTTGCAACCGCACTTACACTCAAAAGTAATGCACTACGTAGTGCAAGTGCGCTGATTGAGACACGGTGTATGTGGTACCTGGAGCGCTGAAGTCATCGACCCTGCCCATTGAAATAGGTTGCTGAGGATTATTTCCGTATCCATAATCTCTGCTGCTGGAGTCTTCTGCAGGCTGGAAGTTAGGGTCAAACGACTGAACGTTTGGGTCGCTCAGCTCTGACTGGGCTGAACTGAGAAGGAAAGTAAACAGTAAGGCTACAAGTGTAGTGTGTTGTTACAAAACAAGCATGCAAGC
Source organism: Craterocephalus amniculus (assembly GCA_036024015.1). NCBI lineage: Eukaryota > Metazoa > Chordata > Actinopteri > Atheriniformes > Atherinidae > Craterocephalus > Craterocephalus amniculus. The sequence goes on along the minus strand of JAVQJG010123365.1, from coordinate 8,849 downwards.
AACACGCTAACATTTAACCAAGGCTGATTCCTGGTGTGCGTTTACTTACTGATGTGGAGGCATTCCTGCCCTCTGTCTGAGGATTTCTCCCAGAGGGGAGTTCTCCAGCCTCTTGAACTTTTCCTGGCATGTCTTCATGTATGACAGTTTCCCAGCCAAGTAGCCACAGAAACCCGCAACTAAATAACGATTGGAAGCAAATGTTTAGTCCAGATTTATTTTAAATAAAAATTTTTGTCATGACAATAACACCTTTTGGGTGAACCAATGATTTCAAATAGGGTCAGATATTAACCATTCAGGCATGCAGTACGCGTAATATCACCATTACATATTAAATTGTAGCTTAACCTCCTGTACAGGGGGCAGCATGACATACGTTTAGTACATAACAGAAGAAACACTAGGAAGCAGGAGTCTAAACATGCCTTTGCTTCTTTGTGCTGTTTAACTGAATACGATTTTAGAGATGAACTTACAGGCCACTTTAGGTAGAGATCCAAACCTTGGAGAAGCAGACAGAGCCCCTACAAATAAGCACAGATTGGTGATAACAGACAACAACAGCAGATAAAATTTATGTTGCAAATCAGTTTTTGAATCATTGATTTTATGCACCATTACCTCTGGCAACAAGGGCTTGGGTGATAGCCATGCTGACCATGGAGAAGGGCACCGCTGTGAAGAAAGCAAATGTTAGAAGACATCTGCCCATCTTTCACAATTTATCGAGCCTTTTAGTAGCAAATAAAATTTCAAACCACAGAATGACTGCTGATATAGTCAATTTGTGTACAAGAAGTAAGAATAAATACAGAGTCAACACAGCAGATCTTTCATGCCTTACCTACAGCATGTGGAAAAAGTGGTACTTTGTGTGCTTAATGTGGCCACTCACTAACTGTTGTTTTTGTATTTCATATAAAATATTGACCTGTATTTGCAGGACAGAAACTTACATCTATAAAAGAAGCTCTCCTGGTTGCACTCCTTCAACACTCTTTTCTCTTCTTCTGTAGGGATGTAGTCCACACCTACCGGCCCCTACAGATACAGTCAACAATGGTAACATAACCAATATTTTTTATCATGTGTAGCAATTTTTAAAAAAAAAAGAAAATTCTTCTGCTTCCTAATGGGTTGCACTACCATGTTTCAACAGAACAGACTAATCAAAGAGTGACTGAGCCTGAGGCCTTTTTTATATTAATATAGGCTGTCACCTTTATTTGATCTGTAAAATCACACAAACACAAGATTTTCTTCTATAACAGAACACAATGTAAACAAAAGTCCCTTGAAGTAATTGAACAAAAGTGTCATCACACGGTTTGTTCAACAGTAGACACCTCAGACTATTGTGTATTGTCTTTGACTTACATTGCAAGAGCGTTGATTTTCATTGGCCCCACATAATTTCATCATCATCATCATCATCATGAAAAGGGTTTGTTGAATAAAAAAAGCTAATATATATAATTTACTAAGGGTACATTGCTATTAAGGTTTTAGTTATGCCTGGAAAAAGGCAGTGAAAAAAGTGAGGCAGGGATTATTCTCCTGAATGCAATCTGCAACATCACCACTAGATGTCACTAAATTCCTGCTTCTGCATGTTGCAAAAGTTTACATCCCCTGGTGTTTTTTGTAAGTTGCACCAAATTGTATTGTTTTAATTTGTTTTTCTCCTGTTTGAACAATTACTTGTAACTGAACTAAATAGAGCATGAAAACTGCCTTAATGACAAGTAAAATTGCCCATTTAGCACCTGTACAAGCCAGTGGTGGCAGTGCTAAGATGTGGGGTTGCTGAAGTTGAACAGGTTGATTCAGCAATATTATCAGCCCAAAGAATGAGGTCATCTGACTTCCTGAATATGCTGAATGATCAGATTATTCCATCAATGCATTTTTCTTCCCTGATGAGATGGGCAATTCCAAGATGACAATGCCAGGATTCATCAGGGGCTCAGATTGTGAAAGCGTGGTTCAGGGAGCATAAAGACATCATTTTCACAGACTAACTGGCCACCCCTGACTCCAGAGTTTAACCTTATTGAGAATCTTTGGGATGTGCTGGATTAAACTTTGTGCAATGATCAGACTCGAGCATCATTAATAGAAGAACTTGGTGAAAACTTAACCAACATTGAAAGGAAAAAAATCTTGTGATATAGCAGAAGCTTGTCAAAACAATGCCACAACAAATGCATGCTGAAATAAAAGCTGAAGCCCCCCCAAGTATTGTATTTACATAAAACATGACCCTTTTTTGTTTATTTGTTAACACAATACACTTGTAATGTAATATTTCTCATTGGCTGCAGGTGTTTTATTCTAATACACTTTATTAATCTGTGAATCTAATCCAATTGAATTGTCTAGTTCTGCTTTAAACTCAATCTTTAGGAAGCTGTAACCTTTTCTTTTAGAAAAAGGTGACAACTTTGTTTTATGTTGAGGTCACAGTTAGAGGTGTTGGTGTAACTGGTCTGTGATATAATATCTGTACCTAGTTATTGCAACGGAGCCTACTATTCAAGGTTTAACTCAACAAGGTACCAGGAATTACACACTTTTAAAAACATTACATTTCACGTCATTAACTGTAGCTTTAACTTAAATAGCGTTCATTCACAACAAATGATCTCATGTCTCTTTACGCAACGACAGAACATAAAGGTTTAATTAGCCATAATTTGCCATGTAGCTTTTCCTTGGTAAACTGGGACCAGACAACGTAACCAACACAGACCCACGAAACAACACGTGCATGTCTGTTTGTGTCTGCACAAAGTCAACGCTGGCTAATATGAGCTAACATGCTAACAGCTCAGATAACACGTTTATGAATGTGTTCACCTGTGCTGCACTGCGCTGCTGCTCCTCCGAGAAACTTGTAGTGCTGGACGACATATTGACGGCAGTGTTACTGCTTACTAAGTCTTTAAAGCATGTGGTTCAAACAAGTGTTACCGACTCCACAGACGGACTTGTTTAATAATGCTTGGTACAATGTCATTGCTTCTGCTGCTACGCTCACGTAACCCGGAAGTAGACGCTACATGTTTACACCAGAGCGGCCGCTAAACGAGGGTTCCTGTCAACATTATGCCCACAGCAGAACACCCATTTAAACCAGTTAGAGTAAAAAACAACTACAACAACAGACAGAGATAAAAATTTGAATAATGTGTGAACACAATCAGAAAGTTTTTCTACTGTATGTTTTATTTTGAAAGTTAAAAAAATATTGTGCAAGTCCCCCACTGGTTGTAGTCCTCTCAGTGGTTCCCAACCTGGGGAGCACAGGGGGTCCTTGAGCCATTCAAATCCTTTATGATTCATGTATACACATTGAATTTTTTTAAAAAAGAAAAAAGTGAGGCTACATGTATTTAGTTGAACTTTTGCTTCGTGGAAGAGCAGGGTTCAGCCACATTTATTATTTATGGTGAGAATCTCATCTTTGAAAACATATAACTAAGTAAAGCTTCAGAAGGCTTAGTAGGAGAGGCATAGAGTTACATATCTTGTTTGGCGTATTTCCATGAAGGTGTCCTGAAGGAGAATACATTGGGAACTGCTCTTTATTACAAACAGACCTTGCACATAAAGCATGACATTATTCAATTGATCATTTCCGTGTTGTAACAATATTTCTTGGCATAAATCTTATCTTGTTGGAAAACCTGTTTATTTCCTTTTTAAATGGTGCCGCTTTTGTAAGACAAATGCATTTTTGGGATGAGCAGAAGAGTACACATCAGATTGTTGAGGTATTGTTGATACATATATATATATATATATATGTTGTATATAAAAAATTATTTAAAAAAAACATTTGATTTGACTCAATTTTTCTTGACAGTTCTTTTGTTGTTCATTGTTTCTATAAAATGTTTCATTCTATTTTGCTTGTGTTTTTATGCGTTGAAACTTGTTATTACTGATTACTGATTCAAAATGTGAGCTCTGTAAAACAATACCAAGTTGCCAAGACCAAGTATATTTCATAAAGAAATAAAATCTTTGATTACTATTTCATGTTAAGAAAAGACTGGTACATATACATTGGGATGATAAAGTGTGTGAGTATCTGAAATGTCTGCAAGCTGTCACTGGATGTATGACAAGCAGTTTTAAACAGAATTTGGATGTTTTGGTGATATTCTCTTGACCACATTAAAACCCGTTCATCAAGTTATTGTCTACAAAGAAGCATTGTAGTAACACTCAATCAAGACTAGGTGATGCTGTTGCACATGAAAACCCTTGGACAAAGAAGACCGATTGTCTGGTGTTCAGCATATACTTTTATTTAGGTGTAGAAAACAGCAAAATATAATAAAAATCCTTGACTCCGTAAAACCATGTTTATCTCATGTAGATATGTAGTGTGCAGATTGAAAGTGAGAGTAATTAGAAGTCACATCACAATCAATAATGTAATGCCTGTTGGCAAACCTAAACAAAGAAGTGGATTTGATCAACTGTTTTCCGGTTTATTATCTGTCTAGTTTTACTGCATGACAGGAGGGGTCAGATTAAAAATCATTTATGTCTGATCTGTGCTGGTGTGCAGGACAGACTATCTCCAGTGTTAGGCTGAGGTCAGAACCAGGGCGGCCAATCACAGCTACACCTTGGGAGTGCCAGTGGCCATCAGATGATCTGGCCGGGTCAGCAGTGCAGTGGGATGCACAAAATGTACTTTGAGGCATCCAGAACAATTACTGGTCACACAAGGCCATTACAGAATTAACTTCAAAACCAGATAAATAGGCCTCTAAAAATACCCAATACCTGTCGTGTCATGTCATGTTTGACAATAAATACATCAAACCACTTTCAGGTTTGGTTGAATAATTCTAATTATTCAACCAAACCTGCCTGCATTTGTGTGTTTTTAATATTAAGCTTTTTGTCAAAACTATTGTAGATTATAACAGATTCAGCAAACCCCACCCACAGAATCCAAACAGGGAAATGTTGAAGTCCATCAGAGGTGATGGGACCACCATAACCAGAGTCAGATTCCCCTCCTGTCACCTTTTACTGTCTGATCACAGCTTCCATGGAAAGTCAGCAGCTCGGTTTGGCCCAGAATGACTCTGAGTCGCCATCAGCAGTTTATAGGTTGAAACTTTGTGTTATTGATGTTCTGAAACATTGATCAATGTGTAACTATATTAAGAGAATCAATAAATAGTTTTAAAACTCCCCCAAAATAGAGCACAGCCACATTGGCAGACTTAATTCAGACATGTGTGACATTGGGTAAATCCACCACGAGATCTAGATAAATCTCTGCCAGGGGAACCAAATTCTCAGCCTCTCCTCTCCCATGGCTAATCAGCGGGTCAACCAGCTAGAAGCAAAGTTACTCCGAGGCTGTGCGTAACTGACAGGACAGAACAATGGGCACGGATAAAACAGAGTTGCCTCAAATGGATGGACACATTTTCATTTTAGACATGCAAGCAACAGTCCTGAGTTTCAGGTGCAGCATCTGCAGTGTTTAGCTGAGCTTTACAGTTTGACTGCAGCAGGGGTAGAGGTGTTTTTGCGGATGTTGCAAACTCAGGAGTTATCATCAGGATCAGTGTGAGCTGGATTGCGACACAACAGGGAGAGAGGTTAAAGCAACGTCAGGTGAGGCTAATCAAGGTTTGAAAGGTGTGTTTCGCTTATCTAAGAGACGGAGGTGTTCCTGGAGATGTGAACGCTGCACATCCCACTCTCCACCCAACTGGGGCAGAGACGACACTTCTAAACCTGGTGACAAGGTGTGCTCAGCGCTCATGAAGCATGGACTCTCTGCACCCATCACAGGTGAGGACTGACTGAGGATGCTTTACTACTGCTGTCACTTGGAAAACATAAACATTTAATTTATAATAAGCAAAGAAGTTCAATTGTGTAGTTTTTGTTTTTTGATTTTGTTTCAAAACGATTACAAATGAAAACTGATGAGTTTGGAAGCAAAGAGACAGATTGTTATAATTCTTAAAGCAAAATTATGTAAAATAAGAGATGATGTTGGTGTTTAGCGAAAGACAAACTGGAAATTAATTTACAGGGAAATAAGTGTAGAAATCCTCTTTTTGACAAGTAATTATAGAACATAATGCTTCATTGTGACTGGAAATATTATCATGAATGTGAGCATTTAATCCGATCTTAATAGCAAACTAACATTGCAGCACGGCTGTGACATTGATTTGGCTTTCCTTCTGCTATACAGTTGTGTTAATGGAATTTTACTGCGGCCACAGCATGTGACAATAAGATCAATAAGCTGGCATGTGAGAAAAGTGTATGGATACGTTTGTATGTGTTTTATTGGTGGATTTTCTCCCTTTATTTAATGCCTGTTAACATTAACTTAGTGAGACGTTTGACTCCAAAAATATCATGTCTCTTTCCCACTAGATTATTTGACAGAATTTTTTTCAGGTAAAAGGAAAAAAAGCCCATTGTAAGTAAAAAAAAACAAAAAACTAAAAAGATCTCACATAGTTCATCTTGTTTTTCAGTCAATGGCCTCTCAAAGAAAAAGGAGTAAGGAAGGCCACGAGGAGAAATGCGGAGAGAAAAGCAATGGTAATTCCATCACAAATATGTCAATTAAGTTATTTTATTTTAAATCCACCAAGAGATATCAATGATTTTACTGTAAACTTATTTAGATCTCATGTGTGTTTCATCAGTCAAGGCGAGTCCTTCCCACTCCACTATGGGTTTGGTTGAGCAGGAGCCAGATGACATGGACCCATGGGACCTTCCAGAGATGAAGGACACCGGAGTCCCGTGGTCAGGTGTGAATCATGATTTACATTTAAGTACATTTAAGTGCTTTGCTGATGTATACATGGAAAATATGTAATGCACACAGACATCAAGTCCAACACTCTGGAAATCAAACTCATCAGCTACATAATCCACTTCAAGGTGTCCCTTTAATGTGTGTAAATACTGACAAAAACAAATACATTTTGATTTGTGTGCAGTTATTTGTTTGGACATTCATATTTCTAGATACAGTGGTTCTTTTGCTGCTTGTTCGATAAAAGTCACACGTGGTGTAAAAATCATGACATTTAAAATTTAGAACCTCTTTAAAATGTGTTCATTGCAGTTGACGAGCAATAAATTGATCAGTAATGGGACTTTAAAAAAAGCAACAAGGTGATAAATTTTATGATCTGATACCTACCAGGCAGATTGCTGAGTCTTTGCCAGCGTGTCACCAACAAATCCCTGACAGCATATTAAAGTTAAGATTAGCAGACCACCCCCGCTCTGTAGTGACCACACAGCAGTTTACTGCTGCAGTGAGATAAACTCTAAAGGCTGAAACTTATCACTAATATACAACATAATTATATGAAAAAACTGATTCGGATTGAGTTTTGTATCATCACTCTTTACCTCTCCATGTTTCTATTGCTCTCAACTGTAGGGTTGACATCAACTTCTTTGTTCCCATTTTGATTCCTGCCATTTTCTCATATTTAACATTTCATGTAGTTGATCAGATGTAACCTCCCTTGCCTTTTTCAGATCTGGATGCCAAAGGCAAGGTGCTGAGGGTGCTGGTGTCGGTGATGAAGATAATTCTGCTACTTGGTTTCCTCTACATGTTCATCTGCTCCCTCGACATCCTGAGCTCAGCTTTTCAGCTTGTTGGAGGTAAACTACCTGCTTGTCAAGACCCATGTTTAGACCCACATGTTATGGGCCTTTTTTTAAAATATTTTTTTCAATCATAGTGATTTGTTAGTTGGTTTGGTTCATCTCTTGAAACATAAAATAACATTCTCAAAACTCTACACTCATTTGTTCAGCACAACAGCATGGCTCACTTTCAAAAGCTCATCTTTTTCCTTCAGATCTAAGTTCCTTATCCCAGGTAAATCGTCAGAGCCACCAAAATGGAAAGATCCTTACCAGTTACTTTGTCACGTCTCTTGAAACAGATTGGATGTTCTCAACACTTCAGGCACTTTGTCCAAAATAACCTGGATGCTTCATCACAACACCATGCCTCACTTGGAGAAGCTCATGTATTTCTCCCAAAACTGTTCACATATTATTTTAAAACAAGCAAAACATATGAAAAATTGATATATGTCATGTTACTCATAACATTTTGTATCTTATTGGACAATCCTTTGAGGCGATCACTGCAATAGAGTGATTTTTGTAACTCTCCATCAGACCTCTACACTTCTTGGCTGGTATTCTGGCCCACTGCTCACCAGCAAAGGGCTCTCATTGGTCTTGAGCTGTATTGATTGTTTGTTTTTTTCATTATTTTTTCAACTCAATTAAATTAAAAAACAATGTCTTACAGTATTTCAGGCCACCAAACAGTTGAACTGTTTGTTTGGTCATCTGAGATGTATTTTCACTTGACTGTCAATTTCTCTTATCAATTGATCAAATGTCCCAAGAGATTTATATCTGGTGTTCATACTATTCTTGTTAGTAAGACGTATAGAGATGACTTATTGGAGCAAACAACCATTAGACTCAATCAATAATCAGTTTAGATCAATTAGATCCATCCACTTGGGAATTGTGCTAAAAGAAGGCTGTGCTAACGGCATTTAATCATTTGCAAAGTAGGACAGAGAAATTTAGACATGTATTAAGACATTTGCAATTTCATAAACTGAATGACGAATACAATTCTATTCTGAACAATTACCAGTTTGTTTGGAGGTTTTATGGAAGCGTATGTGCACCTTTAAGTGCAATTTGCAATTCAATTGGCAAAGTGGCAATTGAATATTTAAAATGGCAATTTAATTGTTAAAATGGCAATTCAATGTTTAACTTTG
>JAVQJG010123362.1:0-32437 GCA_036024015.1 Craterocephalus amniculus | reverse complement strand
AGTTGATTCGTTCAAGGCGCTCCTGTCTGCCATCTTTCTGCTCGTTTTGAGTACGGCAAGTGTCCACAGTCACATACTTAAAATCTTAACGGGTTTGAGTACATCATCCGGGTACTTTTGCATAATCAATTTTCGCGTACTATGCACACTTTTTTTCATTTTGATGTAGTATACTCAAAATTTTGAGTATTAAGTATGGAAGTATGCGATTTGGGACACAGCATAACTCTCCTGTCCTTTTAATGTCTGAGTTTGCTGTTGGTGTTGTGGATGGACGAGAAGCATCTTCAACCTGAGTAATTCAACCAGTTTCTTAATTGCCTCTCATATCCAGTCTTTCCAAATCAGCTTTCATGTGCCCCTATTCTATTTCATTTTTTACTTGGAGCACCTGCCCCTTCGGAGGTATGTGCACAGGCCTGGCTTAATCTCCTCCTTCACACACCAAGCCCTGCTTGTGAAAACTGTTATGGCAACAAGTAAAAACCAACCAGTTTGGTCAGCAAGAGGCAAAACCAAAGCCAGACCTAGAAGAACACATTTCTGTTGCATTATGTGGTGTAACCTTCTGGTAAATCTTGATTCAGAGGTTGTTTACATTGCCAGAATGGTTAAAATGGTAGGGAACTGTAATGCAGGCACAAGCTGTGGACACATACATACTTGCAACAAAAATATCACTCACACCCACCCCCAAACACAGACAGCCGCCCACACATAAACACTCTTCACATATTTGTAAGGCAGATTAGAATGCCTGTAAAATGAGCATGAATTTTAACCCACTAAAGAGCCTGTGGTCCCTGCAGGAATGTCAAGTTCTCCGGCCAGTACAGCCAAGATCACCCTTCTGTCCTGACTTATTCCATGCTAAAATGAACTTACAATTAAAGTTTAGTTTTAACATTTTATCTGGGGACACCCTGGCAATTAAGAGACTGAATGCTTGCTACAATTAACATTATTGTATTTTAATTTGCATTTGGGTATTTGCATAATTTATTTGGATCTGGGGGAAAGGGGAGTGGAACAGTGACTAACATTTCAGGAATCAGGAACGCAGGGACCGCTCTTTGAGAGTGATTCTGTGTCACCACATAGTGATGAGTCAGCGCCATGAGCTGCTGCTTGGAATAGTAGCTCATCTGTGGTGTGGCAGAAGGGTTATACCAATTTCATAACGTCAACACAATGACCACACTCTCATTGCAGTTAGCGTGGCCAAATCTACCCCTTTTCATGATTAGATAATTAAAATGAGAGAAAGAAAGAAAAGAAATCAATGCCAGCTCAGTTTCTTGCATAACAAAGTTATTTATTGAATCAGAAAAATGGGGTAAACAAAAATAACTGCGCAGTCTTTCCAAAAAAAGAAAATGTAGCTTATAAAAACATTTACCCTATATAAATCAAATCAATCACAATTTCTCAGATTAAAAAAAATCTAAACTGCTACACTGTGCTGTAGTCATTCGAGTGGAAGAAACCAACGTGCAGAAATGAAACCAACAACAGGAATTAATGCATATAGATCCGGAGAAAATGCTTTTGAGGGCTGAAAAGAAGCAAATAAATCAAAACTATTCATCAAACTCCCTTTACTCAAAATGAACTCAAAATACGCAGCAGTAAATATTTCGACCTGAATGCAGTTTATCTTCAATCCAAAGAGGATTTAGCACAGACATCTAGTGTATACCGCTTAACGGCAACATCCCCTCTCCCTCACAGATTAGTATGACATGCAATAATGCTTAAATTAAGACAAAGCGTAAACTTTAGCCCTGTTTTCCCACAGCTGCTGATTTATATAAAATATCCATTAGCCTATATGCTGGTTATTACTTTGCTGATGGTGGTTTTCACCATAAATATCAATAACAGTGCTTCGAAACTTTAGAATTCAAGAAAAGAGAAGATTTATCAAAACTTTTGCTACTTAACAAAAAAAGCAAAAAGGAGAACAAAGAACAAAAGAAAATATACATTACTGTAGGTCACTACTTCCATTTGCCAATCTTAAGCTCTCTAACAGCAGCACAAATAAAAAATAAGGTTACAAGCTAAAACATGAAGATATTAAGCTAACAGGCACAAGGCAACCATTTCACCTTTTCAGTCCTCCTCAGACAAGAACTGCAGAGGTTGGCATAATGAACCAGATCCTGCAAAATAACCGTTACACTTCAGGCATTGCCATGAATCTAGCCATTGTTTTCTGAAGTGTATGTACGTTTTAAATAATCGTACACTATAGAAATAAAATTAAATAGAAAGTAGTCCATACCTGGAAACATCATCAAATCAAATTTATTGCACCCTCTATAGAATCTGTATAGCGAACATAATTTACATAATACTGTGTGAGCAACAGTATGAGGCATCCATAACTTAACTGCAGTAAAGGCAAATAAAAAAATTAACTAAAAATCTCATGTACTGTTACATTAGCTTTCATTGGCACATCATTTATACAATGTTCTTCTTTCAACTACTGAATTAATTAAAGAACACATGGCAAGATAAAGTTAGGAACACCAGTATGTTAGAAGGTTGGACACAAACATTTTCCAGGAAGTTGTTAGAGGCAGAATGATCCAAAACTCTGGATCACATTAACCGCACTATGACACCCTTCTCAGACTGTTAAAAGTGCTTGGCTGATGTCAACATCATTCCTGTTTCAATTGAACAAAAGTAAAAGCATAATTCAAACTAAAATATTTCTGCACTGTTGCTTCTTTAAAGACTGCATCAGTTTAAGCATAAGGCCTCGGCTTCCTTTATTTTATCTAGTCCATCTAGATAGCATGAGGAAATCTTTTTTTGTTCTTCATTTTTTCCAAATCTTTCAAATCTCAAAAGTGCTAAATATTTTACTAAATATATATAACTTGATTCAGTTTTCAAAGGTTTGATACAACAGCAAAGTCTAAAAAATGTCAAACTAAAAGCATAATGGAAGAATGAATCTTTGTGGCTGTTATGTGGGATTCCCCGCTTAGTGTTGAAGGACTGTTGATGAAGTTGCTTGAATCGTTCCCAGTCTACCGTTTACTTGGACGGTCTTTGTAAGCACAGAGACCTAGATAAAGGAAGCACAACACATCACTTTTGTATTTCTCATCTATGGTAATGGCAGGAACAGTAGTTTATGGCACGCTACAAAGAAAAATTAATTACTTCCAAATTCTTCATCTTTGTGGCAATTCATTTTTTTCACCGCTGCTGACCTCAAACTGAACTGTACCCTGCTGAAAATGTTCAAACAACAGCACAGTAGGACTGTCAGATTAAGATGTGTATGTGTTACAGTTCTGCAATTCATCTCCAGTTTCCTGGCTGGGCTGCAGGAGTGAGACATACGAAACCAGACCAAAGCTGTGAGATGAGAGAGGGCCCTGCTTTGACTCAGTGTGTGTCTCTGTTGCTGTCTCTTGGTTTCTTGCCTCACTCTTTTCTGATCCTGCTTTTATGTATTCTTATTAAATCTGCACATTAAAGGTGACATGGATATTTCCTTCCTCAAACTGGAAGTATAAGATGTTAAATTCTTACCTTCATTTTTCTGCTTCTATGAACTGACATTAGCACATACCTGTTCAAATCAGATAAATGTTGTGGATCCTGTATTTTTTTCTGGATTTACCTTTTTTAGCCTCTCAGCAGCTGATCCAGAGCGAATAGCCTCCAGCATCGCCTCTCTGGCCAAGGCAGGATTCATAGCTGCGTTAGCACTTGGATGTGCTAGAGCACTCGGCTTAACCAGGGGCGAGACAGGTGGAGGAGGTGGAGGCGCAGCCAGAGGTGGAGGTGGTGGGACAAAGGCTGGGGGGGAAAGGGTCAAAGAAGGAGGAGAAGAGGAAGAGCCTGCACTTCTCTCCTCATCAGAAGTCATCTTCCTGAAGTGTTCAACCTCTTTGGCAGCCTCAGAGTTTGTCTGTAGACACAAAGAAATTACTCCAAATATGGGAACACAATCCGTTGTGGTAGGCTGGTGTTTACCCCAAATAACTGATTTTATATTTCACACAAGTTTATTCTGTCTACTGACACAACCCCATTTTGTACTTTTGCTTAGCTATATTCATTTAAAGGGATACTGTTTAACTTTTGGCCACCAGGCCATTTCCCCTAAAATTTAATTTTGACCCCATTATCAGCGTAATGTGAGCATTACTGGATGATTTCTGGGGTCAATGCAGTGTTCGGCACGTCAGGACTCTGAGGGGGCTTCCCTCTTCAGAAACCACACATGCAACTTGGCAGGAGGGGATCCGTCTCTCATGGATCATGTGAGCTGCAGCCCTTTGCTCTACAGCTATAAAACACAGCGGGCTGTGGTTAATGCTACCTTTTCTTCGAAAGTTGGTCAAATTTGAACAAAGTAAGGAGGTAAAGATGCTGTTTGAGGAGCCAAGAAAGATTTAGACTGGTTAATTTTTCAACAAGTCTATGTGGACTAGAAGTTACAGTTTTAGCCCCCTAGTGGCCAAAAGTTACACATATCCCTTTAACCACTTGTTAGGAAGCATAATATTTACTCATGCAGCATTTCAGAGGTTCACCTTCTGCTGAGGAACCTCCAGATTATAAACCACAGATGTAAGCACCAGCAGCACATTTTATGCCATTTTCATTCCACATGGCAGCAAACAACAGCTCCGCGTCCCTCCAGAGGGATGGAAATAAACACCCGTGCATGAAACACTTGTATTACATGAATGTTAAGCTTTAACATTCAAACAATCATTTTTAAACCTAGTTATGCCAAGTACAAGTGCATCTACTACTTTAGTTTGCACCGTGTACAGTTGTGATAGTTCACAATGGCCTGTGGATAAGATGGTTAGCTGGCTTACAGTACATGCTTGTGACGTGAGAGGCAAAATCTAAGGAATAGGTTTAGTGTCTATGTGAGGATGAAAGTGAAGTAATCATTCGAAAAGAGCACATGCGGAGTGCTAAGTCATAAATAAAGCATACAGCCATGCTGTGACTTTTCAGGGAAAGATCTTTATCTCTCCTCAAAGCCCCTGGATATTGAGAGGAATACAGTGGCAAAGTGACAATACTTAAACAGCAGGAAAAATATCCTACCTTCCTCAGCCTGCCCGTTTTGCTCTGGGCTCTAATGGCAGCCAGAAGAGCAGACCTTTCATTTTCCTCTTCGGCATAAGACACTTTCTTCATCTTGTCGGGTTCAGAAGTGGATATCTAATGATACAGTAGAGTGCAGGAAGTCAGAATCCTTACCCTTGTTCTTCCAACCAACATACAATATTTGCACCAGATTTAGTTGAAACCATTAGACTAGATGATTCTGTTTGTGTAAAAGCTATTTAGCTTGACCTCACCCTCTTCAGTCTATCTTTGCCTCCACCTGTCTGGATTGCCTCCATCAGACTGCTGTGCAGAGATGTCTCTTTTTCAACAGATCGACAGATGACAGGTTTGAACTTTTTAACAGGTCCGAACACTGTCACTGCTGGGGGTCCAGGGGTGGCATCCCTGTGTGAAACTGTCACTGAAGGCTGCAGCTTGTCCTCTGGAGTTAGATGAGTGGCTGCTTTAGTTGTGTCCTTCAGAGCCTGTAATTTACAATCACAATTTTGGTGAAAAACCTGTCATTGTGTAATTTTTCCCATGAGCGCTACTTAAAATTCAAGGTTTACTTACACTCATCTGGCTTTGGGATGTGATCTTTGGGGCTATGGCTGGTTTGGACAATGCGTGCAGAGGACTGTTTATCGTCGGGCTGGCGCTTCTGGGCTGAACATGTTTGATACGATCTCCGCTATTATTGGCATTCGATGTTATTTTCGAGGATCCGTTGGACTGACAGTGATTATCTGAGGCTGTTTCACCGTCCAGCCTATTAGAACCTCCTTTGGTGGATACTGCACAATTTTCAAAAACCCTCTTGTCCACTTTCATCTCCCCAAAAGATCTCTGAGTATCTGACATATACTCTGGGTAGCTCACAGATCTCTTGGGACCAGGAGGGATGGTTGTAAAAGTGGAGACATTCTCTTTATTATCTAATAAGGAAGACGGGGAAGATTGGAGTGGCGTCACATGTACCGGCTGACCCCTGAAACCAGCACGAGTTTCTGTAGGAGGAGAGAAGTCAGGGATGTTTGGGATGCTGCTTGGTTTAGCTGATGTCTTTGGGGTGTATTTAGAAATGGCAGATGCCACATATTGGCTTGAGGTTCGCCTGGATGGTTTAAGAAAGGACAGGTCCTTTTTAAGCTCTGGATGCAGTGGAGGAGGAAGGGTAGGTTTATCACTTGGCCGCTGAACATTTTTGGGCATTGAAGTCTTGTTGTCCATCTCAGTCCACTCTTTGTTTGCAACTTTCGCAGGTTCTTTAGCTCCTTCTTTTGCCACCACCACTTTCAGCTGGACCTTCTCTGGAGGCTTGGAAACTGTACTTTGCTTTGTTTTCTGGAGTTCTGCGTTACTGGTCTTCGATGTGGCCCCTGAGACACCGGCAGGAGCACTGTCAAAGCCATTTACGCCGTCCTTAGTCTTATCAGTCAGACTTTTCATTGCTGTTCCAGCACTGTCTGGTTTTTCATTTGAGCTCCAAAAAGCTTTGGCTTTTTCATGAAAAGGGGAAGGGCCATTCATCTCTGGTTTTGATGACTGTTTGCCATTATTATGAGAGAGACCTGCTCTCACCATATTTCCTTGATCGTCAATTTTAATGGCACCAGGGGTTGCTGTGACAGCTGACTGTGACGTACTATCGTGCATGATGGAGGGTTTGGGAGGGACCACTGTAAATGTTTTCATACCGAAGCGCGATGTGAGATTGGGAGTGATTTTACCACATGAAGAGTTTGAACTAGAGTTGACTGGGTGACCTCTGTGCATTTCATTATCTTTTTCTGTAGACGATGATCTCCGAATTGGTGGTGGAAGGTCAGGTTTCTTCAGATGGGACGACTGAGTTTTACTTTTAGTAGAATCAGGGAAGATCTCAGCATTCATGCGGTATTTCTGTTGGTCAGCATTAGATTTTATTGCTAATGTTGGTTTATCCTTTTTTACACTGTTGGTTTCAGCAAAACTTTTATCTTTCTTTTTAACCTCTTGTATCTTGTCATCTTTTTTACCCTCTGTAGAAGTATCCTCCCATGGTTTACCATACTGCTCTGATTGATACAACTGCTTGACATTTGCAGCACTTCTTTTATCACTGAGAGCAGCTGTGCAAGCATTGTTGTTTTTGTTCTGTGACTCAACATTGGACTTGTGACAAAAGGCTGGACCTATGATAAGCGACGAAAAGAAGTCAATGCAATAGAGAAACATGCACAAAACGCTTTCATCTGTAGTGTTATTCCTACCTTCACTGCCAGCAGCCTCAGTCCTGGTAGGTGATATCACTTCATGTTCTACAATTTCCTGCTCATACTCCTCCAGTACCTCATCTATGGCTGTAACTGGCACATCCAAATCCACTACAGACACAGGCACTTCATTACTGATTGGGGATACCGTATTAAGGGACTCTTTTCCAGAGACAATTTCTGCATGTTCTGAAAAAAGGAACAAATTAAGAGATAAACACACTTTACTTTTGAACTGTAGACTTTTTTCATTTATAAATATAATTATGGCTGTTAAAGTTAAGCAACTTGCTTGACAGCTGCTTTTTTAAGTACAGTTATGTGACACAATGTAATGCACTTAAACACCCTCTCGCCCAATCACCTGCAAGGCTGGCTTCAAAATCTGCCAGAGTCTGATGGAGCTGGGTTGTGAGCTCTGAGTCATCTTTAGGCTTGTTGAATGATTGTGCCTGAAGGCTGGTGACACTGTGCCTGAGAGAAGTACATAATGCACACATAAATATGAAAAGATACAAGAAGAGTCCTTAATACCCTGTAATGTCAACATAGAGGGAGATTTTTTGCATTGGGGCAGTTGGCAATTATGTCATAAACTGCTTCTTATTTGGTTTTTACTTACAGAACCCTTCCCGTTGCTAATAAGGCAAAAAAATCCAGTTAATTAATAGAAGTAAAATGTATTATTCATTTTTTTATTATGGTCAACCTGAAATCATTTTTTTTTCTTTTTTATTCACCAAAGCCAGTTTGCTTTAGAAATAGTAAAGATACAGTTACCACTGTTCAAACTCCCTTCACTGTTCTCCTGGAGTTAAACAGAGCATTCTCATGAATTAGTGTCATATTAGCCATAACAAATTGCAGCAGGGAGGCCAAACTAAATAAAATCTATTTATCTAAGCGACTTGGACTGGTCCTCTTTTACTCAATGATTCTGAGAAAACAGGGTTATAGTGATTTCCTGGAAGACTGAGAAGCCAGGAGCATCAGGCCAAACTCTGGATTCATTATGTTTCTCGAAGTTAGAGCATCAGTCCAAGATTCTTGGTCTGGGAACACAACCATAGACATTTCAGAACAACTTAAAAGCCGTAAAGTGATCTTGAATAGGATTCATTTTCCAAATAGACCTTGAATAATGCGTAGAATCATAACTTTGAAAGACCAGCACAAAACACTGAGGGTGCCAGCTTTGGCCCCAACTCAAACACAATATAAAGGGAGGTATTTTGGCTTACTGGCCTACTGCTGGCACCATAAAAAAAAAGAAAAAAAGTTTGCAGACTCAAGTTGGATGAAACAGTGGATCACTCCATGTGAAAATACAGGTGTTAAGAGGTATTTTGCAACATGGAAGAATCTAAATCTAAACATATTCAAATAGTTTTTTTTTGCATTTGTGGTTTGGCCATATACACTGGGAAGAATGAGCCTGGAAACAGCTGATGAACAAATTAAGAAGACAATATGGTTTTTATATCTTAAGGACAATACAATTGTATTACTGTCCATCAACATCTCTATTAGTCAGTATAGCATAACAAACATGAACATGCATTACATGTTTGGCAACTACATTTTACTTGTAACCAGGGTTGCATCAATAACGATGGCAGTTTTGGCACCTATACCGCTCTGAAGTTGTACTTGTTAAAGTCGATCAATACCGGGAACCGCTCCCAATTTATAATGCACAATGTTTATTTTCTCACTCCTGCACTACCTACTTCCATGTTTCCCTATCTGTGATGCCCATGACTTCGTCTTTACCTGTGCATTGATTCCCAAGTGGCGCATCCCTCCTCGCTGTCGTTGGAAACTACCTGCTGTGGCCCCATTACTTTCTCTCCTTCACTTCTTCTGTCCAGGGATACACTCTCTTCTGGGGAGGTGGGTTGGGTATCAGATGGGGAACTGACGATGCCCGAGTCCTCGCCCTCTGCCCTGCCTTCAGAAGATGTATAACCCTGGTCTGGCAGGCTGCTGCCACCGCTGCTGCTGTCCAAAGACAGAGTCTCAGCTTCAGCTGCTTTACTTTCTTCTTTCGGCTCACTGGCTGCGGAGCTCTGCCTGGAATGAAGCCAAGCTGAGAGAGGAAGAAAAACTTTGTGTCAGCATTCAATGTTATCACCACATTCTAAATGGTTAACCACGGTTAGCGACATGCCATTTCACTGGTTTTATTTAATGAAAGAAACAACTCAGAATGGCCTTGTACAGGTGTAAAAACTGCATCCATCGGGGTTAGACTGCCCACAAAGCACAGGGTGCAGAGTTAAGATCAAAGAAGAGAAAAGAAAAAGGGGAAAAGAGAAAAGTGGATGTATTCATCATGTTAGTATCAACATTCATTCTACAGCCACACAGAAACCTGAAAGCACAACCCAAATATACTAAACAAGCCTGGAGAACGACTTCTTGTGGCTTGATAAAATATATTCAATGATGTGTGGTTGGACTTACTGTAAACAAACTCTTTTAATTAGATTTCTACCAGTCTGTTTTAGTTTCAAGGCTAAGATAGTATTGCCTCATACCCTCTCATCTCTTTTGTACACTCATGCTTTAGTCAGTCCTGTGGGTTTTAGGAAACTTAAATAGAGTGTCAATGATCTCACTGAACTCCGGTCCAAGGGAACAAAAATCAATGTACTATTTGTCATGTTTTCAGCAGCCCTGCCAGCATGCACAGGCCTGGGAGGGATTCTTTAAAATTAGTTGAACAGTGAGTGACTCTGTTTTTTAATATCAGGTGAGGGGGAAGAGTGAGCATGAGTTTAGACATGCATTGTGCTGCTTAAAAACGTCTTCCTGTGTGAGTATGGGTGTATGCTAGGCCTGTTGTTTTGAGCTCTGGACATGGTGTGTGGAGCGCAGTCAGTTCCAAGAGATGTGGGGATGACTCACAGGGCTGTCCTCCCAGCTCATTCCCAGCAACTGCTCAGCCATTCCAGTTACAGCCACAGCCATCAAACATTCACACAAAACACAAGTACACACACACACCCACAAACACACGCACGCACAAACTAAACGGTGTTATGCCCTTCTGTGAGCATATGGCATATGCTTACACACAAACCTTCAACCCTAAAAGACCTGGCTTCGGTACATGCTTCTGTTAAAGCTAAACAAAAAAGTGTCTTCACCCAAAAGCTGTTGCTATGGTGAGATCATGGTTACTTATCTTAGCAAACCATGCACAGAGGCAAATTGAACTCCTGCCCATTTCATCCAGCCTTAATATGTTTAATTGAAAAATATCAAACACACGTTCTCTTTTTCAGTGATAACAAACAGATGCTCCTTAACACATTTCTCAGGTAGTCCAAAACACCTTACCAGGCAAGGAACTGCACCATACCTCACTGGATTTCAGGTTGCAGGTTTAGAATGAGATGCATGAGTCATAAAAATTGACTTGATGCATAATAGAAATGTAATCATATCAGAGCCTAAAACAAAATGTTCTCATTTAAAAAATGTGTAATTCTACGTCATTTCATTTAATTCTGTGATGCACGAGAATAACAGCAATGACATAATACAAAACAAGTTATTACATAAAAAGGCTCTTACCAAAATTATTCAATCATTTTCTACAATTTCCTTCTAGGATATTTCACTTGATGTTTCACAATAAGACGCATGCCTCTCTGCAGCCCTCAGAAGCTTTAATCTCACAGCGCCAATCCTAATTGGTCGGTTAACGTATCTACTGTATACATATCAGGTAGTGCAATCTATCTTAAGTACTTGTGCAGATGGCATCACCTCATTCAAAAACCTCTTCTCACTTGGAGCATATCTCTTGTCCAGGATTGGCTAACTAAGCTGTCCACAAACTGATCCTATTCAACTTCTGTCGCCAGGCGCTACCATAGCCTTGGACATTTTTGTGCTTCATTGGTCGCACCAGACCACTTTAGTGCTTCCTCGCCCTCCATGGCTTGGTTTACAATCAAAACAACCCCAATGTTCCACCACCTCAGTTCGAGGAGTCGGCACACCAGCTAATGTCTTGGCTTCTCCATAGTTAGCTCAACAAACTGCCTTGACTTATTGCCTGCACACCATCTCGTGAGGAATACAGACCAAAACATTTCATACAAGAGGGCACAGAGACCCCAGGGAGCTGTTGTATCGATATCTTGCAGAGACTTACACCAGTTCGCTTGTGCTGCCTGGGGCTGGAACACACCATACTAGCCAGGGTGTCCCCAGCTCATGCCAACACTGTGCTGTGTTCACCATCAAGTGTCTCCGCAAAATGCCAAGCTGTAAATATGACCCCTATCTCCCCTCGTCCCACCCCAACTCAACCTCGTCATGGATCCCCTGAGGAAGGCATCCTGTACCTGGACTACGGGGAAGATGAAGATGTCGCCTCATATCTCCTCATGTCAGATGATAAAGATAAGGATAACATTTTCATCACTCAACCTGGGCTGTGGCCTCTATTGCCTCATGGGATGGAGATGAAAGCCCTACCCTGGATCTATGTGCTCTTCTGTCAACCTGAAAGACACATATTTCCAGCGAGTGCTTTTCCTGGCACTGGTCATGATCTTTCTGTCAATCCCTGGACTTAGTGACTATCACTGCGCGCCTCTTGGGGAAATGAGAGAAACCTTTCAAGGCATGCCTTGGGCTCTTCCATCAAGTGGAAATCAGCTCAAATCAGATTCCATCTTCAACCTGACTCATGGCATCTGCCATTCTTTTAGTCTGTCTTTATTGCTTCCACGTGAGGGATGTTCAGACTTGGGGGATGTCATGCGGGTCAGACCCCATGCTTAATGGCAAACAGAGCAAGATGGTGTCTACAAGATGTGCCAGGACAATGGTGGGGATAGAAAATATGATGACAGTGACGTACATCAACCACCAAGATAGGTTGTGCTATCAGTTACACATGCTGGCATCCAAACAAATCATCTGGAACCACGATTTTCTCCTCTCTCTGAAAGTGACGCATGCCCTGGGAGTCTTGAATACAGGCACCCAACTCTAGTCCAGGGGATCTGTTGTCTGCACCCATAGATTGTGGAACAGATACAGTATGTGCCTGTTAAGGTCGAGCCACAGTCAGTCTATTTGCATTGAGAAAAAACTGCTTTACTCTGAGCAACATGGATGCTCCCAGCCACTGATATTGATGTCTCATTGTCCTTCCATTCATTGGCTGGTGGAATCATATTGGTTTCTGCACGTTCAGACCTGGTAGCTCCTGCTATGCAGAGACCTGCTCCTACAGGGGGGATTGAACGATCTTCCATCCATAACTGGAAGGTCTTTGGGATCTGGCTGTGGTTCTGGGGGGCTAATGGGCCCCTCTTTGTTCTACTGGAGGGGGCAGACTTGAAACACTTGTCTCTCAAGACAATGATGTTGCTGGGTCTGGCTCTGGCTAAATGGGTTTGTGACATGCATGTGCTTTTAGTGCATCCCCCATGCACTATATTTTTTCCCTGGTGATGTAAGGATGATTTTGAGGCCCGACCTGGCTGTTGTGCCTAAGGTTCTGGGCTCATGTTCCTTTTTTGACCTTGTGGCATTCGCTGCCGCACCAGGGGAAAAGCAGCCACATGCAGCATGTCCAGTCCGTGCAGTTTGCACCTCATAAATGGTACGTTGGGAGGAGCGATCAGTTGTTCATCTCCTGGGCAAATCCTCATAAGGGTAAACCGATCATGAAGCAGTACCTTTTCCAGTGGATAGCAGGGGCAATTGCTTTAGTCTAGATGAGTCCTGGTTTGGAGCTTCAAGACTAAAAAAGTTTATGGTGGAATTTCTAACCTGCAAGTTGCCCGTTTAGGGCCAGCGAGGGCACTCGACTCAGGGTTTGGCCGCATCATGGGCCTTATTTAGATGGGTTTCTGATAAGGACATCTGTGCTGCAAAGATTTGGTCTTCGCTTCTCATTTTCATTTATTTCAATATGCTGGTTGTGCCCACTCCATGCGTTACACGCACAGTTTTACTGTCCTATTTGTCCTATGAGTTAAAAAAATAATAAACAACAAACAATATAGTTCAGGACAAATGAGAGCATTTTTGCTGCTGAGGAGAGGTCAAATTCCCTGCCAACAGGTGAGGAAGCCTGATGGAGAGTTACAGAAATCATGTTACAACAACACTGAGCGCCTCAAAAGACTGTTAAAAAAATATTATCTTATGAGTGATGTGATTGTTTCTTCTCACATTCTTTGTTTTTTTTAAAAAAAAATATTTATATAGAACCACAATTCAAAAACAAAGTCAAGATTTTCATAAAAAAATTCTATTTTTTTATTAATTTAGCAGTAAAGTTTAAGTTTGTGTGGTAATTCAGGAGCTACAACATCCCATAGTGAGACACTGAGCAAACTATTATGAAAGAGAGCTTTATATTATTTGCATAATCCGGGTTCTCAGAGTAATATGAGTGAGAAGTCTCACCAGATAACCATTTTTGCTTGGGTGAGTGAAAAGAGGTGCTTATTTTGAATGAGGCGGTTCTGTCCGCATGAGCTATTTAAGGTTGGTGGCACTACCCGATGCGGACGGACATGTTTATCAGGCAGACAGAATTGGTGTAATGAGATTAACACTTCTGAGGGCTTACACGGTCAAACCTGAAACAAAATAATGGGACATTCAAATTTTGGATTCCTAGCAAGTTGTGAAACTTTAACACAACCTCCATTATAACAACAAACACACAAAAAATTATCGTGCATGCATGAGACTGTTTTGAAAAACGATTTTTGGAAAAAGTTCTTACTTTTCATGTAGCGGTCTTTATAAAATATCAGCATTTATAACAACATATTTTGCATATATTCACATCCATATCACAACCTTCAGCATTCCTTTGGGTTTCAGGTTTCCAAACCAAGCCTCAATATCAGGCACTGACAGAAAGACATACGCCATCTATTGATCTTCAGCTATCACATATATTTGCTGCTATCGCATATTCTTGCATCACCATCCTCCGATCACATTCTGTATTGCCACTTATAACTCAGGACTGTTTTCATGCATAACCACTGGCATCCAGTGGATCAAGGTGAAATGTAAAACCATGCATATTATATTCATACATTTGTTTAAAAAATGAGATAAGAGGGCCATCAAAGACTAAACAGCATTACACATGAACAGAAAAGTGAATGGCAAATCTTGTCTTTTCTTCCAAAAGAATGAATGAAGACAAGCTACCAACATGTCATGCAAAAGCAAGTTGTTCACATAAACTATCAGTATAAATATAAAAATTTGATCGCACTCAATAATTGACTGAAAAAAAATGTCAATTATCAAAGGAAGGTCCAGAAGAAATAAGATAGGCCATGAAGAAGCAAAGGGAGCTGGTGAAAAGGGTTGCCAGGATGAGGAGAGGATCAAGCCAGAGAGAGATTTCAGGAGCGTTTGGAACGCAGACGCACAGGCCCACAGCAGTACACTACAGAGGAGGGGGTGGGGAGGGGAGCAAAGAAAAGAACAGATGAGATTTGAGATGAAACAATGGTTCATGGACCACTTGGGAAGGATAGGGGGGGAAAAAAAGGTCCAACACGAAACCGAGAACAAACAGTGACAAGAAAATAAAAATTAAAAGATTTTCACCATCTCTTATGGTAATGCAGTGAATAAGTGAAGGGAGATGATGGCTTCCATGCAGGTCTCTGCATTATAGCAACCTCTTCCATTATGCATCTAATAGGCTCTCATGTACTATTTAAATGCAACATAAAAGGCACTCCAGTTGATTGGGACAAACCTCAGGCCTGACCTTTTGGACAGAGATTGACATTTATAGATATGAAACACCTTCACCTCCTACAGACCCTGTGTCGCTTAACAAAACTCTGCTGCCCAAGTCTCTGAAGGAGAGATGGAAAGCAATTATTCACACTGACACACACATCTAAAAGGTTTCACAAGTCAAGTTAGATTCAAACTCTGACTGGGACAGACAAAATAATAACCAAAAAAAAACAGGACAGCAGAATCTAGGATAGAGGAAAGACAAAAAACAACAAGAAAAACAAGAATCAAAAGGAAAGTAAGCAGCAGTCCATAAGCAGAAACCTACACTGGGGAGCTGTTTCCTTCACTTCCACAGGATCCTGTAGAGAGATGCTGCCTGTACACTCAAAAGGAGAGGAGGAAGAGGGAGGGACAGACAAGGTAGGGGGAGGGACATGCTGTGGTGACTCCCTGGTTGGGAAACGACGAGGTTTTGGAGGCGCCGGTCGATCAGTGTTTCCTGGATGAAAAAGAGTATGCAGGCAGGGCAGGCGCAGATGGTCATACAACAGATCATTTGCTTATCAAACACAAATGAGTCAAGAAAACCCAAATTTAACCAGTTATACATTTCGTTACATAACCTTTTTCTTATCTTTCTTTGATTATCATTTCCTGATGATGAAATTTGAGTTTCTGTGTGCAGAACACTGCTGTATGTGCTGTGGTAAAAAAATGCATGGAAATAGGAAGAATGGTGAGTTTTCCAAAAGAGTGTATGATTATTACTGTAATTCAGTAATTGAAGAGTAACCACAAAAGCTGGACTGGAGGCCATGACAGAAAATATTAAAGAACAACAATCATCTGGAAAACTGACAGAATAAGTCATTAATAAGGAGCCTGGTGGCTAAAAAGCTGTGTGTGGATATTTGGAAGCAGAAAATCTGTTGGTGAGTTAATGAGGGAAAAGAGTTGTACGTCATATAAAAACATAGTAATGAAATAAAAACACTTCTCCAGTCAGAGCTGAAAATCAAACATTTCTGAGACCTTCAGGGTGGCAATGACAAAAATATCAGTTATTTGTTACTTGCTGTAAAGGGTGAATATTATCCAAAATTCTTACCATCCTTGCTGTTTAAAAATAATAATGATATGTAATAATAATAATAATAATAATAATAATAATAATAATGACACAAATATAAAGCTAACTCTGATGCTGAAACACTCTCCGCACTGCTGGCACCCTTCATAGATTGTATCATGACTGTCCATGTAATTCATTAGTTTTTGTTTACTAAACTATCAGATTGGCAGAGGAATAATGTTGCACGAGAAAATGATAAGACTCCATGTCTATTCTCAGTGCAAAGTGTTCCTAACATCCAAAATACTCACAGAATTGGAAGGAACTAAAACAACACTTGTGACTGGAATGATAAACTATACTATCAACAATGCAGCAGATGCAGTACAAAAACTAACCCTTTGACTATATATCTTTCTGACATTATGTATGTTCTGGATGAAATATTGGTTTCTGTTCATAAAAAAGTAAACAAAAGCACATGCATTGTACTAAGCTGCATTGACACCTTCAGTAAATGACAAAGGCTAACTGAAACTTAATGTATTTGTTTGTGCACACTTCTGTGTCTGTCTTCACAAACAAAAGGCTGCAGCACAGCACGGTACTGTATATATGGGTTGAATGGATCTTTCCTGGGGTGGATAGTAGCCATTTAGTGCTTAGTTCATATGGAATAAAATCACTTAAAAAGCTGCACAGTAAAACTGTTAACAGTCACTCTGTGTGCTGGGATTATTACCGTGATATTTTTTCCAGTTTTTTGGACAAAAAAGGCACTAATGTAAATGTGGAAAAAGAAAAAAAATTCTAATGCACATTGACAGTGTGAGATTAGAGAGTGTTGGGTCATTGTTTTTATTAAAAAACTGCATGAGTCTCCACAATCTTCAACCTTTCTCTTGCTCTCATCTGCCTCTCCATCAACCTCCCCTTAAAACTTTTCTGTCATCGCCCTGTCAAAATATTCCCATGCCCTGTTCTCTAAATTTGATTCTGCCACTGTCATCTTTTATATCCCTGTAGAGGTCTGCCACTCTCTCATCTATGCCCCTGTCAGAAACAACAACCCCCTGTTCCAATCTCACATTGCCACTGAGAATATCCAGGGTTGTATGAAAATCAATACGAGGCCAGCGAAAGTTCAAGTAGTTCCTGTTAAAAACTGAGATGGCTCCATTTCCCTTTATATCTGCCAGCTCTGAAAGATTTTCAAGCACACGAAAAAAAATAGAGATGGAAAGAAAAAAGTAAAAAAGAACGAAAAATGTTAGGAGACTGACAGGCATGAGTGAGAGACAAGGACTGCACTGTCTCAGGAGGAGCTACAATGAAAACCAGCTCCACTAGTTTCTGCTCTTCAGTTGTGACATTCACACACAGATACACCTGCAGGATGTGCACGTCACTGTAACGCTGTCAGAGCCTCAGATGTTGCGGCAGAGTGTGACAGCTCAGCTCTCTAGGGCAGACAGACACAGAAGCTCTACGGGAAAATTGGGATTGCTATAATTCTCCACCATGTCTTTGCCACCGCTGTCAGGGCTCAATGATCAACAGCTCACTTTCCTTTTTGATATGCCTGCTGTTTAAATCCAGCTTTACTTCATTATCTATTTAACAGAAGGTGCACAAACACATCAAAACAACAGGTGGTCATGGAGTTTTCTGACAGCACACTTTAGGGGTAAATGTATATATCAAACTATACGGTGATATATGAACATGTTGTCGGTTGTGATGCCATTTAATAAATATTTACCTATTGCGCTATGTCTGTTGTTCTCCACCTCATCCAGCTTCAGGTTTAAGGCCGACTCTGTGTCCGATCTAGAGCTGCTGTCTGAATTCACATCTTGGTTTTTTTGGGCAGGTGTGCTGCTCGTTGACTCCACCATCCTGCTGCTGGTGCTTGTTATAGTGGGCCGGGCCTGCACAGAGCCACTCGCTGAGCTGCTGGTGCTGTAGCGGGACCCATTCTGCTCCAGGTCAACATCAGAGTCATCAAAGCTGTGACTGAGCTCAGAGCTGGAATCCTGCATGGCAAGGCTGTCGGTGGTGCTGCTGCTCGGAGATGGAGAACTGGGAGTCGGAGCCACGTGGCTCACAGGCGGAGGCTGCACTGCTATTTTGAGAGGAGCTGGTTTTACTATTTGTACCACCACAGGGTCATTGGACGCTGCTGCGGACTGGGCCACCTTAGTGCGGCAAGCTGGGGCGGGTATTTCAGTGTGGCTGTCGGGAGTGGGAGAGGCAAGGGTTGAAGTGTCGTCAGAGTCTTGGGTGATGGAAGTTGGAGTTGGAGGAGGAGCTGGAGCCTTTCTTTTCCTCTGTTGGCTTTCAGAACCAAGGCCCACCTGAGAGGAGGAAAGGAAAAAGGTGCATAAAGTAAAAAGTTAATTCCTATGAGCACCGTGGTTATATGTGGACATAAATTCTGTCTGCCAGGACTGAAAAAGAGTTTACTGCTCAGTAATTAAAATTGAGTGGTGTTCTGGCAGAGGTCTGGGTCTTTAAAAACCTTCAGTGTCGGCATTCCTTTTAAATTATCCTATGAGGAGACAAATAAGGTCTGCCAGTCATTCAGTTAATACTGCTGCAGTTAATACTGCTGCTATGACAAATTTGTGCATTTTACTGGGCGAGTTCTTAGGTTTTCTGTGGGCACATTTAGCTCCATTTAATTTAAGCTGTAGCACTCATGTCTTCAAATGTTGATGTGAAAATCTCTTCTTTATATATATTTAAGAAAAAACAATGGAAGATTTCTTTGTGCACATATTAAACACATCTTGAAGCTTAATAAGACAAGAATCCAGAGGAAGTACTGAAGCTAAATTTAGAGAAATACTGTATGTATGTATGGATAGATTACCCTGATGGAAAAGAACGCTGAAAAAATAAATACATAAAACTATTTTTTTTATAAAGACAAAGGAAAAAGAGTACAGATAAGAAACAGAGGTGGGAACAGGAAAAAAACATGACTAAACATTTTTTTTTATCATTTGTTATATTTCTTAGGAAGAAGAAGTCTTTCACACCATTCTTATGCTCTAATCTTATGCTCTATATGATGGAGTGCCAAAAAACACGAAAGACAAAAACCGAAGTGTTTAGGGCAAGCTTTAACACTATAGATGTCTTATTTTGAAGAAATGATCATAACCACGTTTGCTTTCAACTTTTGCTCAACCTGAAATTCAACAAAGAACATGCCCAGAGCTGCATACAGTCTTGCATCATTCAACAAGGCAAGGAGGAGATCAGGCCACCTTGCCTTTCCACAGGCAAACCGGGTTCACACGTATGAACTCAGTGAACCCAGTCCCAGGGCATGCTATGGAAATCTGAATAGCCCCCCAACTGCCTGCCTTTCTCTTCACCGCGCCCCTGCTTCTCTCCATCTCTTGCACTTATATATACATGAATAGGAGACACAAACAGTAGAAGTGGGTCAAAGTTGAAGCTGCAAAGGATGACTGACTTGCCTATGAAGATGAAGGTTGGTGTGTGCCTGTATGTATAGGAGTGTGTTTGCGCATGCATTCCCTGCAGAGCCGAACATAAGTTTGCAGTCAAGCCACGGTATGAAAGGAAAAGAGCTGTGGCCCCCCACAAACAAGTACATGCACATATGCACTCTCATATATGAACACTGTGCCTCATACCTCCGGCTGAGCTGGACTGTAGCGATTGGGGAAGCTGAACACGGTTAAATGTTAAATGTGTGCTGCTCTCTTAAGGTTAAGGCGCCCGGACTGGGAACGCAGCATGCGCTACTGAATGTTACTCTAGAAAAGACTGACAATTATATTGAACTATATTCAATCTCAGACTTTAAGTAAAGACAAATGTGTAATATAACTTTGCTTGTGTATGTTGTTGACTGATTTTAAATTTCCAGTTTTGTAGAGCACTCATTGTGTAATGGTGGTGACGTTCTTCCCTGGATCTGACAATAACTAACTTGTTTTTTAAGACACGCAGGATAGTCAGGCATTGACATTTTAAGTAGAAAAGTTATGTTACATCAAATCATAAGTAGAATATCAAGGTTAAATGAAAGTCATGCAAAAATGTGGAAGAGAGTGAGTTTGCAAGAACAACACAGTATGAAAATTAAGATGTATTCAGTGTATTCAGTATACCTTCTGAACACTCAGAGATGCCAGCAATCTCTTTTTTATCTACTGGTTTTTTAAACTGATTATTTATGTGTATATCCAAGACAAAGTGACTGTTTTTTATGTCACAAAAGCTCAGTGGAGCTTAGTTGCAGCATTAAAGATACACAGTGGAAATAAAGTAAAGACTTTCTAATTCCAGTAATTACAAAGAGATAAGTAATTATAAGGCACCTCATCAACTACTACCTGATTTATCCAAATATTGTTTCAATGTCTGTCACCTTGTTTGTTCTTATCTAACCACACTGACAAGCTGCCCATTTTATCTTAATCAGTCATTCAAAGATTTCTTGTCCTCAGCAGTGATTTTTCTGTAGTGCATGCCTTTACGTAGGAGCTTTGCCATCTGTAAATCGAAGGGAAAAAGGCCAGTAGTAACAAAGATGTGCCTCGGTTTCTGTCGTGTAAAAGATTACCAACAGTAGCATGTGAGAATAAAATTTAACTCGTAACCACAATCCATCTTGTCAATCCCAACTGCTCAGGTTGAAGAAACACCAATCCCACAGAGAGCACCCTGAGAAAACAATCTATGAATATGCTTCTTTTTTCAGGAATGGCATGGCATGGCTATGTATAAAAAGGGAATGGCTCTTTGTGAGACTAAACCAGGACAGGCTGTTGTGACCATTAAAATTTCCATTCTATGGTTTGTTGGGTTAAGGGCCCCATGTCAGAGCATGTTGATCAGATAGGCCCACCCATGGAGTCTTCAACCTGGTGGCATGACCATTCATCAGTTGTTTTGAAGGACTCTTGTTGGGTAAGAGCCTTTGCAGCCTGCAACAGAGCAACATTACAGCACTAATGTGGAATGTAAAACAGAGTATGTGTATGTATGAGAAGGCTAACACTGCATGTTTCTGTTAGGGGTGTGTGCGTGTGCTCGGGCATTTCAGAATGCGTGAGTATATTTGCAAATGCAAGTATGTGTGTGCATGTGCATGTCGGAGGTAATAATAGCAGCTGCACTGTGTCAACACGAAGGGCATCAAGGTCATAAACACCCTAACAGCAGGCTGGTAGACAGTTGGTGTGTTTGAGTTCTTGTGGGTGTGTTTTAATGAAGATATGTGGGTGTGCACGTTTGATGAAAAGAGTTTTAT
Organism: Craterocephalus amniculus; assembly: GCA_036024015.1. Lineage (NCBI taxonomy): Eukaryota > Metazoa > Chordata > Actinopteri > Atheriniformes > Atherinidae > Craterocephalus > Craterocephalus amniculus. The sequence goes on along the minus strand of JAVQJG010123362.1, from coordinate 10,947 downwards.
GTAAAAAAAGTTTTAACAATGTGTGAGAGATGGGGGGCGGAGAGGAGGAAGAGACGCATGGCTGACCCAGTTCCATTGTTGTCTAACTTGTGCTACTAACCTAGTGAAATTTGGTGTTTTTTTCAACCTTTCCCTTCATCTGTAATCTTCATACCCAGTTTGTTTCAGGTCAGAAGTGCAGTGACAATGTGGCAAGAAAAACCCTGAGACTGTGGGCAATGATGCAATATAATCAGATAAGAATCCATACAGATATTTACTAAGTATTCAAACAAATCATTTTTTCTAAGCTAGCTTTAATGATGACCTTCCAAAACAGCAAAATATCCCAAATAACTGCTTGCTATAAATCCACTTATCAGGTTTGGAGGTGCCTTCACACACAAACAATGCTAGCCACAGAGAATCAAACACACAGATACAGCCAAAAATGCTCTGAAAAAATACAAAACATGCATTTGTTTAATCTATTTGTCCCTTTAGTGCTGGCTGGCTACATACACAACATGCTTAGACAGCCTAAAGAGCACACAGATCCTGTCCCTATACAGAAGGGGCATGCTCTACTAATCCTGGCCCCTAATTCACACTTTCACAAACTTCAAGGTTGGTACATAAGAATAGACTCCTTATCGTGCCTCTTACAGGGGACCTTCAGCTGTTTTTTTCCCCACTTCATTCAACCTCACTCGTATTTAAAGGCTTCAATAGAGCAGAAAGCATTAAATAAGAAAACGACCTGGGAAAATGTTTTAGATTACAGTGTTTGAAGAACTGCAGTTTCTGTACTGAAATGAAACAGGTTTTTTAGAGCTGATTAAAACACAGTAGCAGACAGAAATCTTATAAAACTCTGAAAATGATCATTGAACATGATTTATTCAAAATGAAGGCTTAGATATGTCCTAACCTTCGACTGGTACTGTACATGAGTCATTGAGTATTTACGTAGTAATACGTAGGTTGTACTGTTTCTCTTTGGGGACAAATGGAGAATATATGGAAATACTTGAACCAGAGCACCTGCCATTCTCAGCTATTGCAAAGCAGTACCAAAACAAGACCTCCAAAGGAAGGAAGAATAATGATGCTGGGTGATGCATCTTGTTAGCTGCTTGTTAGCTTTGGCATCAGTTTCCTTAGCTCCCTACAGATCCATGTTTGTTTCCTCAAAATATTTTAAACAAAACCACAACCACAAGTATGCAAACAAATTTTCATTCTCAAAAAACTCTATTGATGACACACATCAGAATCTCCTTTTGTTCAATGAATGATTATTATTTCATAGTTCTGTTTGGCATACTTTTTCCACATTATGTTCCATGTGAGAGTCAAATAAATCAACTTTTCTGTTTTTTCCACATTAATGCCAAACACATTATTATTTGTACAATAAAAAAACATACTGTTCGAATATTTTTATATTTCAATTTGTAACAGTTGAATCTATTCTTAGGTACAGATTTAAAACATTGTCTTGCTTCGCTGTTTCACTTTCAACATGTCAATTTTATTTCTATTTGACTTCATCCTTCTTCTTTGCCTTTGTGATTCATACCGGACAAATAAATTTATGTAAAATTTATCTTTGAGGCTTAAACATGTGTCACTCAATAACATAAAATGCATCCTCAGAGAGGATGCAGGAACAGAAACAAAGAATTTGCTCATCGGAGTCTGATGAAAGAGATTCCTCCAACAATCTGAGAGTTGGTTTACACGACAACGCTGCGACCAAATTAGCAATTTTTGTTTTGTGTTCCAAAATAAAAAACTGCATTTATACGACTGCAAAATGAGTGACAACGATGGAGTACCCTGCCAGGCTTTAAGGTGGCAGTAAAAACTAAATTTCAGTGATACACCGTATGTTAACACCAGTTACAGGTACGTCCTTATTAAACTGGAAGACAACATCGTCCTGGTGACATACAAATGGTATGGTGGCGTTTTGTTTTAAGAGATCAAATAACCTGAAACAGTGCGGCAGCACTAGAAAAACCATGTTGATCCACCATGTTGTTGTTGTTAGTTTATTCATGTGGCTGTAATGTGCATAGCCGTTTTCAAAACTTTGACGACTCAAGGAATCAAGACCCACCAAATGTCAGCAATCAACAACGAAGATGTACTATGGGTGACCATAGTAGATCTTCAAATTTATTTTTTATTTTCTATTTTTGTGGAGATCACAGAACCTGGTGAATAAATACTGGTGCAAGAAATAAGCAGCAGGGCATTTATGAAAAAACAGGGATTGAAATAACCACTACGAGATTGTGAAACTGCTTCTTAGACCCAAGGCATGGGACCAAGAAAACACTGGAACCGGTAAAGTCCTTAGGTGGCACAGCCAGAGAATTTGGCTTGAACGCAGTAGAGCATTGCTAGAAGGACATGAAAATGGCTATGGACCAACTCTCACAACCCCGCCTCTTTAAGCTTGAATGTTTCTGCCAAAACTTATGTGATACCCCCTTTTCCCAAAAAAACACAAAACTGTGTGCAAAGATTGTAAGACCCTACCCAAGAAGACCATGGATGGCTCTACTGACAAAGGTTATTCAGCTGAACATGTCCAAAAATGGGTCAATGGGTGCGCATAATCTGCAGGAGTCCGTGAGTAATTTTCTGTGATTTAAAATTAGAAAAATGTAACCAGCAATAATATTTTGTTAACCACATTTTTGTAAACTCAAAGAATTTAGATATCTTACAGTATGTTTGATTAACAGGATGTGCTTATCTCAAATGCGCTGACTTGATGTGAATAACAACTTCATCAAAATGCCTGTCCTCTAACCTTTGGCTCACATGATACTATGTGGCTTCATGTTTTTCATGAATCTCTGCTTAGTAAACCAAGAGGGGTCTGCAACCACAGTTTCATGCATTCAATGTTGCCAACAATTTAATTTATGGCCACTCCAGGGACATAACTGCATTACTAATCTACATAATACCACAGTACCACATGAATTGGATTTACTATTTGTTGACAAGAATCCAAAAACATGCCACAAGCTACAATAATAAAGACACAACAGTGACATCTTAACAGTACAGTCTGGTAGTTCCAGGTAACCTGTTTGAATTAATTATTTAGGAGAAACTAAATCTAAACATCTAAATCCTTCAATAGATTGACAATCAAAATGAGGTCAAATGAGTCAGTCCTTTAAATTGTTATTTTTAAATGTATGAATGAATAAAAAATAATGAATTACCTCTTTGGAAACTTTACACTGAAATGAATAGCGAATCGCAAATTGTGACAGTTCATCAAATAAATTATGAACTAAGAACGTGTCCCTCAAACTTTAAAATGGTAAGCAATCTACTTTTCTGACTAATATTGCTGTTAAATTACTGTTAAATCCTTGTGATTTTATTCTGATGGCTGATTCCATGATGCATGTGGCTCCCGGTGTTCACAGCACATTTGGAAACTACAAGTAAATCTTCTCTGAAACATTTTCCTTTTAGTTGGAAAATGTAATTGATAACACTATGAAGCCAAACGTTACAGGCTTGACATTTCAACCAGCAAGTGAACATTGTTTTCTCTAACATGTTCTGTGTGACTAGTCAGCTCTGCTTAATTCCACCATGTCCTCACCTAAACTTTTTTCTGTTGGACATAAGCCTTATCTCTATGCTTTAGACATCTTCGTCATTATTTTGCTGTTTAGTGGAAGCTAGATGCAGCTATGTGAAGCTTAACGGGTACAGACCAGAGCTAACGTGACTCCCTAAACATTTTGTTTTATTAATTACATAAAAGCCAGCCAGTGTGGCCGGTAAATAAAAATTCATATAATCCATGTAAATGGCTAAGAAGTAAAATAACAATTAAAAACAGACTTGGTTCAGTTTTATGGCTTTCATATGGTGCTTAATAGGAAGCAGTACCACTATAATGTTCCACAAGCTAAAGGATTATGGGACAATATAACTGGAAGCACTCAGTCACACCTCTGCCACGGTCCCTTCAATGGGGAATAATACTTTTAATAAAATTCCTGATTCCAAATTATTGTAAAAGGAGAAAGACACTGGTGGTTTAAAAACACTAACCCTGAAAGCAGACGAGCACTGTGACAGTTTTCCTGAAGTGATTTTCCAGGAGGAAACAGTTTTAATAAACTAGCTGACTCACCATTTTATTCTTATGACGCAGTCAATCAAGGTCACAACAATGACACATCAAGTCATCTTTTTTAGCTCTGGGTTGCTTCCAGATCTGGTTTTGCAATGATCACACTCTGCTCTCTGGGTCCACTTCCATGATCACACAGATGAGTCCTGTTGCATTGTGGCAATAGCTTAAGTACCATTTTTCAGTTTGCATCCTTCTCTGTAGTTGATAACTTTAAGTAAATAATTATCAGTTTAGTAGCTGCCAGGAAGAATTGCATTGTTTTCAGAAATCGTTAGGTCACAAACATTAGAAAGCAAATGGTACGAGTGACAAGGCCCCTGAGCAAGAGAAACTTCCACTTGTCCAAAAGTGTGCAAATAAGTTAAATCTGAGCCAGGAAAGTATTTCCTTTGAAACTACAAATTTCATTAAACTTGATTTAACAATATCCAATCTTTGATTCAAATGAATAGACATTTTATACAGTTTTAGGCATCACAAGTTTGTCAGATAAGCAAAATACAACAAAACACAGAAAATGCCATTGACCCATTTGATGCTAAAACCTTCAGAGAATGATGCGCTCCTTCAGTGACACACAAAGTGTGTCAGTTTTCCCCAGGAAGCCTTACTGTCTCCAGCAACTACAATGCCTAAATTTAAGTGAATGGAAAAGTCCAACTTCTAATTGTCATGTGATTTGATCTGACAGATACAATTGTTTTGCAGATTCAAGTCATGCAAAGGTCTTTATTGCCAATGGCCCTCAGAAAACAGTCTTGAACAAACCTTGCTACTTTGGCAGTCTTCCTTCTCATGAAACCAAATGCTTCTATAATAACACGCCTAAAACAAACCAGGAGTCACTGAATGCCTCACGTTTCTATTATGTCCTCAGATGACACGGACTAATCACTGGCACCTCTGTAATGAAATGATGAATAATTTAAACCTTTGATTTCTTAGTCAGTAAACACGCTGATCACCCAAGTATGTTCAGTTAATACTGTACATGATACACATGTCTCTTGTCGACCAGTCTCAACTGTGACAGCTTTTCCTCAGTCTGTTTGCTATTCATCAACACCAGAAAACATAGAAGTGAAACATGAGAAGTGACCTGCAATGAGCGGCCTGGACACACATAAATATACATGCGATACTGTGAGCACAGGCAGGGTAACAGTTCAGAAGGCATAAGACCAAGATGGAGAGATCTATTATTAGACTAGTCATCAAGTCCTCAGATGACCCTCCCAACTACTGCTCTGTTTAGCTGCCCTTGTGAGTCCTAGAAGTGTCTCTGTATTTTGGATCTGGTGTCATTCATAACTCTTGGCCTGACAGCTGCACAGAGAAATGACACTCTGTGTATGAACTACTATCACTTCCTTGCAATCATACTGGGCTTCTTGTTAGAGTAACAGAGAACAACCCCAAGTATTAATATTTATGTGATGAGTACACTGTTGGGATTGTGGAATATTTTGGTTAAGGCCTTATAAATTAACTTGGTTTATATTAACTACAGAATTTTAACTTGTATAGAAAGAAGAATAATTCTTGTGTTTTTGTGGCTTTAATTCCTCTGGCTTCTCAGGGTATCCTCATCATAGATATTTCTCAGAAATGTTTTCTGCTCCTTTGTGCAGAAGGTTTTTATTAATCAAGCTAATGAGGATAAAAAAAACCTTTTCCATGATATCCTTAGATGAACATTTCAGCTAATAACATTTATCAAGAACACAGGCCCTTTGAAATAAACAAAAACTATGATCAGAGGAGGGGAAAGATGATGGTTGCTAAACAACATTTCCCAGCATGCCATCAAAACACGTTAATGAGACTGCAGGGAGCTGTTGTTCCAAAAGAGGCAATGCACATCAATCTGACTTTAACGCCAGAACACCCGAAGGAAAGGCTGCATCAGAGCAACTGCAGCTTTAACAGATGAGACAGGTTCAAGTATCTTACAGGATTTCTGTGATGCTACAAACATTTGTCTAATCTTTTTAATCTCAGTTTTATATGGTTTTTGGAATCTGTGTATGTATATTTTTTTAAATATTTCTTTCCCCTGTAGGTATTATGTACTACAACAAATTGAACACAGTCTTAATAATGTCAGTAACTGTGAGCATTCACAGGGGGGTGGATTTCAAGTACAGTAAGTTGTATGCATCATTTCACTGATGGATCACAATGTGAATAACACACAAAGTCAGCCATATTATCCCCTCACCTGACTGATTTCAAAGCTTGTGTGTCCCGTGTTGGGTGTCAGGGCACCAGGTGGTGGTGGGGCCCTTCTCTTCTTGGTCTCAGTCTGAGAAGACATTCTGGGAATATTAACAACAGACTGAGACTGGCCCAAAGTACCAGGCCGATCATCTATGCTGTGGACGGCTGACACCTTAGACAGACCCTGTGGATATAATGACAAAAAAAAGAGAGCAGGGGGTGATTAGACTGCTATGTAAAAATATAGGACATAAAGAGACTAGAATAAACCCGAAACAAATGATGAAAAACCCCATACATCCAGGCCTACAATGTAGCTGTCAAATCTAATCAAAAACATATTACGAATGAGCAAAGGTTAAATACGGGCAAAAGCCGATATTTACTTTCATATCTAGATGAACTTCAAAATTACACTCACACAAAGCGTGCAATGGATTGGCAAATTTGTGAAAATATCCTCCATTTACCAGTCGTGAAAAGTACACAAACATATATTGGATCAAGCTAAAAGTGCAAGCTCATTTTCAAAGGGTGGCTGCTCCTGACTAGAAGCATTTAAACAAAAAAGTTTTTTTCACATCTGATCAAAGAGATCCTTGAGTGCTCCTGAAAATCCAAGCTTTCCTGTGGCTTGGCTCGGTACAGAGACTTGGCACAACAGGGGTACCGTGGTCTGCAACCCCATGATCGAAGAAAAGTGTTTTAAAGCAGATTAATTAATGAGTTTAGACAATGCTTGAATGCAACATCAAAGAGTGAAAAGGAACATTGAGCTAAGCTTAAAAGAATGAATGGGGCTCCAGGTTTAAACACATCATGGTGGGAAAAGCAAGACTGAAAAAGAAAAAATGCTACCTTTGAAGAAATTCCTAAGGAGACAAGGCAAGCTATTTTGATTCTTAAAGGATACAACGAACCATTTTTGGGGAAGTGGATTCTCATAACTGAAATTAAAATAGGGCGAGAGACAAAAAGAGGGAGGAAAGCAACAGACCATCAGAATATGTTTGTGCTTTCTGTAGTTTAGCTACTGCATGGGAACAAACCACTTGCATGCATTACATTCCAAAATATGAGGATAAGTTTAAAAACTCAATCCACATTTAAACTACAGAAATAAGTGAAATATTTAGGACATATTTGTTGCGTCTGAACAGTTGCATACTGTTTTGTGTGACTGAGACATTCATTGGAGGACAGAAGCTGGAAGGGTTGCGGAAAGTGAGGCAGAAGGTAGACAAGTTCAAACTCAAGGATCTTTATTACACTCCGGCGGGCAATTCCTTACAGTCAGTAGATCAACAAGCATAATAAAACAACAATCACAACAGATCATTTAAGAACCTGCAGGAATTTAGTTTTTTAGTTCTGCACCTCAGCAACAGGTACTGTATCTGTGGCCAGTCTGAAGCAATCTGAGCTGGTAATGTAGTGGGTGTTCTGGATCTGGACTTTTCACTCCCCTCACTTTGTGCAGATCAGTGAGATTATTTAAGACTGTTCCATTTATTTTACTGCACGCCTTGACAATACCCCCACAGTTTACTTCTAATTTTACATGTTCAAATACCAAACCAGCAGTTAAAGTAAAAAAGGTAAAAGGGACCTGATAAAACAAAAATAAAGTAAACATTGTCATGATAAGCCTTCTTACAAAGTGAACCCACATGGGTTTCAAAGGTCGGCCTGTCATCAAGTACTTACTGGTTTACCACCAATTTCACCTGAAATTAACACAGGTGAGGTGATTGTACTTTCATTCCTAAAATCGATAATCATCTCCTTTGTCTTTGAAACATTTATCAGCAAGGAGAACCCACATTCATCAGCAAAATCCTTTACCACTGAACTGTGGTCAGTGTCAACTGTGCTGAAGAGGAACAAGAATGGCTGAGTCATTCGGGAACATTAAAAAAATGACACAGTGGATACTGGCTCCAACAATCATAAGTGTACAAAATAAACAAGCAGGGCAAAAGAACACATCCTTGAGGAGGACTGGTAAAGGATAGGGGGACATCAAAAGACCCCCATTGACCCTCACTCTCTGAGACCGGTCAGTTAAGGTCCATCAGCTAACCTATGAGTCCAGAGTCAATACCATAATAACTGTTTACTAAAACATGGTGGTGAGTACAGTTACAAAGATGAAAAATCAATAAAAAGCAAAAGTTTTTGTGCCCTTTAAATGCCCCAGAATTACATCTAAGAGTTCCTGTCACGTCTTCCACCCCTCTGCCTGACCTATAGACAAACTGAGGTGGATCCAGACGGAGGCTGTCAGAACAAAAAAGGAATGTTGGAACAGAGAACTAATGTGATTTCCATTTGGAAAGCTAAAAAAAAGGGAGCATGTTTCATGTCATGAAAATGAAGTGATCAAAGTGGAAAATTCACATGAACTCTATCTGACTTTTTCACCTGCTCTCTGCTACTATTTTCATCCCGGTAAACAATCTGAAACCTGTCAAAACAGCAGGAGAGGAAAATAGAACAAAATGTGCTCTAGCACTTGTGGGGAACCCGAGTTTGCAGTGCATTTCTAATTACAATGTGAGTAACACAAAAACATCCTGGGGAATATCTGCATAACTATGAGCAAGGCTTACATATTGTATTTCCTTTGGCTTAGAAACGGTTGCCTCTGTAGCTGTCTCTACAGATATGAAGGTGGGAAAAGATGATAAAATGTTTTATCTTTTGCATTAGTGGGACCAAAGCAGGGTCACACTGTTGAGACAGATTTGGCATCCTAAAATACTCAATAAAAATGAACCTTCTCAAAATAATAAAAGTAGAGCCATAAAATGATGCTATCTGTCCATAGTGGGTTTTTTCCAAGACCACACACACACACTTTCCAAAACCAACACAGTAGTTTAGCCCTTAATGAACAATTAGAGATAAGAGGTTGGGCTTTTAGTGCTAATGTAGCCAAGGTAAGGTAATCTGATGCTTCAGGCTGATAACGCTCTGTGCCTATGTGTGTGTGGGCATTTTCTTTTGAGCACAAATGCATGTGTGTGGTCTGATAACAGTCTCTAGCGGAAAACAAATCATATCAGGGTGAAAAAGCCCAGCTGCAGTAAAGCTCACGGGAAGCAATGATATGGTAGAGAAACATAAATACTTTATGAATAAAATCAAACTAAGCAGCAGCTATTCTGAATAGATTTCAGTCCTTAGAAAATGCTACATTACATAAAATGCTCTGAGCTGTGTCTATAATAGCTTTAATGTTTAATTCACGCTCTGCTGCCAGGAAGGAATATATGTAATCAGAAGCATGCCATCAAGGCACTAAAAACAAAATGACACTTCAAACCTAGAAGAAGAGGATCGTGGTGGTGACAGAATTCAGTTTTGAGGGAATCACAAAGGACAAAAAGGCAGAAGGGTGGAGTCGAACCAAAGCTTTGAGCTTGTTGGAACAGTGAAGTGAGTGTGTTTTTTCCAGCTAATACAATCAAATGCCTCTCCCTGTTGATTAAGTTATGGCTATAAAAGGTAGAAAGCTACTTAATGTAGCATCTAAATGGGCATCTGGTTTACGTTGGGCTAGTTCAAAGGAGCTTGAAACTGGACTAAAACTTTAAAAAGTAAGTTGCTGAAAAGCCATATCAATATCATTTTATTTTATCATTTATTTTAGGTGGGTGCCAGAATGTCATCAGGGCCTCAAACCTGACCATCACAAGTTAGATAAGCTGAAGTTATAGATCCATACTCTGTATTCCAAACTACACGGTTTCCCTCTTTTTCTGTATGAAATCTCTGAATGTCATCCATCCATCCATTTTCTGTGCTGCTTAATCCAATTCAGGGTCGCAGAGAAGCTGAGCCTATCCCAGAATTGATCTTTAAGGAGGCAGGGTACACCCTGGACTCTACATCTGCAGGGCCAGATCTCCGAATGTCTGCAGGTTAATCTTCTAGAGACATATGCTGCCCTCTTGAGGAAATCAGTATTCATAACAATTCTGAAGATGGCCCAGAACTAAACACAAGATTTCTTTAAATGATAACCTTCAAAACATAGAGCTTTCTAACATCCATCATTACCTTCCCACTACTTCATTATTTTTATTTGTCAACAAAACTGCAGCAACATGGTGTCCCACAGTCATGCTTGTAAAGTTGATTTACTTTTTGAAGCCAAATATATTACCAACGAGAATTTCACTGACCAGCCAGGATTCTTAATAATTACTATATATTTCATTCGCCTAAGTAAGCAACTCTGGTGATATTGGCATTATGGAACAGTAGTAATCCAGCTTATTACAGCCACCAATCAGAGGTTGCGCTAGACATTTTTGTTGTCTTTCATTTTGACTGATGGCTTCATAAAAATCCCATCATAATCTAATTTTATCCGTCGCATTAATTTTCTATTGCCTAAAAATAATAATGACAGGTAATGTAATTAAATTATAATTAGTTTTTAATTCAGTCCAAACAAGTAGACCATAAAATCTACGTAGGCTCCATCAAGTAGATGAACTTTCATTACCAGTGACCAAAACCAGTGATTGGCCGCAGTCCGATTGTACTGAGTT
>JAVQJG010123335.1:0-15136 GCA_036024015.1 Craterocephalus amniculus | reverse complement strand
AGCAACGCAGCTGCCAGCAGAGGATCAGACACGCGTTTTTTTTGGCGATGTGAAAGGAGCCAAATGCCGATTGATCGCGGGTTAACGCGGCTTTGAAAAACCCGCGTCGACGCGCTAATTTCAGTGTGAAAGTGGCTTTGGATGCAGAGTAGGCGAAGAATAAAAGTAAGGTGAAAAAAGCAAAAAAGCTGCTGTTACTTTAGCTTAATAATGCTTGACAACTCGAGCAAAAATAACTCATGCCTCTTGCTGGGGCGGCAGCATTTCCGCTCAGCAGGAGGGGGAGCGAATACTTATCTGGAGAGTCACACACCAAGGCAGCTCTTTGTAGGCCAAGAATTAGTACCCCGCACTGATATGTTTTTATTTGTTGAAGGTTACCAGCAAAACTCTTCTACAGTTGATTCAAAAGGTTTTTTTAAAAATAATTTTGTTGTCACTCAAATGGCTTAAATAAGCACTGTAAATTTTTACTGAGGAATGGCATCTTGCCCCGCAGGATCAATGTGGAACAGCATCGACCATAAACTTAATAAACATTGACACGATTTGCTTTATTAGCTCCCATTAGATGTTCATGTTTATTTCGAACAAACCACAAGTGACAGATTGATGTGTCATTAAAAGAAAAGACACTACAAGAGAAATGCTTATGTCCTCATTCTACACTAAACACTGGCACAATCTGCAGATCAGCAAAAATCACGGGAATATGCTCGACGTTGTAAGACGCCCCTGTTCTCACTGCCAGCTCTGCAGCAGCTGTGCAGCTGTATTGATTAAGTCATTTCACCATGATTAAATTTTGTGGTCTCCAATTTGTTGCCCACAAGTCCAGCAGAAACCCCCCATAAATCATCATCTTGAAATATGATGAATAATAAAAACCAAAACACAAATTTGAAGGAAGTCTTGCTGGGTGCATGCGGTAAGGAGAGGAGGCCTTCAGCAAAATATCATCCATCTGTATGTAATTACAGCTACTTTTCAGCCCCAACAATGCCCTATTCATCAAAATTATTGATGGTTTTATTATAGAGTTAGGTGTACTTTATGCTCAACCAGCAAACTTAAAAAGGGCACCACTGCATGAGGGTTTTTTTTCTTTCCTTTTTGCCATCAGAACACAGGAAAGATGAATATCTGATGACATCAGGGCTCACATCACAGCCTGTCTCTCTTTTTTGATGACTGAACACAGCTCTGGCACCAAGCTTCTGGTGCCAACACTACGCCTTATATAAAGTTCTTTACAGACATGAACGGAAGATAATCCAGATCATGAATAAATGCCCACATCATCCATTCCAGACTTCCTGTAGATTTTTTCCGACCTACTCCAAGTAAAACGTTCAGCATTTGGGATGATATGCAAATGCAGCAACTGCTGACTGCAATGTTGCTTCCCATTCGCTTCTTGCTAAATTCAAATACAAGCAAAACTGATACAGTAAAGCAAAACCATCCGCCTCATCTACTGCTTTTAGTATAGGAAAGAGCTTTTCTGCAGGGTATTTTTCTGAATAATGTCCAGAGCCCTGTGTCCTTTGGACAGATGGAAGCCAACAGGACACCAAGTCTGTGTGAGATTATGGAAAAAACAAAAAGCACATGCTGCTATATTTACATTTTATGTATTTTTTATGTTTGATGCAGCCACCAGGTTTCCCTCCTTATATGGCACAGCGTGTAGCACCTTCTGCCCTGTTATGTTCTTCTATCACAGGGCTATTGGTTAGACATCCTAGCAAATGACTGGAAGTCTCAAGAACTATTTTGTACTCCCAGACTCTTTGAAGTATACTTACAGTGCTGGACCCAGGAAATCTTCTGTGGTTTGTCCAATATGGATCTGTTTAGTGGTGGTAAACATGATTCACTAGACATTTTAATGTTATTTTAGGTAGCTAAAGCACACAACTATAATTTTCAACACAATTATATAATGAAACTGAATGAAAAACACCTAATTTATTCAGAGGGAAATTTCAAACCAGGCACCTTTACAATATTTATTCACAAATATCTCCTTACTGATATTGTCTGCAGATATTACTCTACGGTCTCTTTGGGCTTTTGGCAACATTTTACAGAGGGCTCCACCAGCCTCTACCTCTTTCACTTTGATCATTTATATTAATAACAATAACATGCTCATAATATAATCTTTATGGGCTTTATGTCAATAGTTTAAGTTCCAAAAATCCAACGTTTGGATGTTTTTTGGCAGGTTCCACTATTCTATTTCATTATTTTCATTTAATTAAATCAACAATAGTGCACAGCTGATTCAATAGATTTTTCGAGATAAAAACAGTGAGGTTTCTCCATTCTTTAACCATAACTCAAAATAACTCCACCAACCACAATATTCCAGTTGTCGTGTGTATAGCCATGAGAGAAATCCCACGCCTGGACCGTTATCGACTGCTACCATTGTTGTTTTCATTCACTCACATGCACGTTGCAGCGTCATGTGCACTTCCCATCCATCACTGCAGTGCTGAGTTAAACACGGGAGTTTCTGCAGCACCCAGCTCATTCTTACATAGTCAAACACCGATCATAGGCTGCCCTGATGCATGCTGTCTGTTGACACAAAGCAGGACTATTTTGAGTTCTGGTGAACATTAACATGCAAAAACAGCGCGATTAATGAGCCTGTGTGGCAGCAGAAGTTAAATGTCCCCCACTTTGCTTTCCCAATAACAAATTTAAAGCCATTCATCACACCATCGATAATGTCCCTCCCTCACCTTAGGGTAAGGCTGTAAAAGCATGTGCAATGATAAACAAACCCAGCTGCACTCGGCCCCCTCCCTCCATCCCTCGCAGTCTTCAGCTACCAGCACTGTGCTTCCTACACAAATAGAGACTGTGTGGGGCCTTTTTGCCTCCCCACTCCCACTTAAGACATGGAAACTGCTCATTCTGTGACCGCTGAGAATAGCCAACAGCTTTTCAAATGCAAAAAAATGATCCTCTAGCTCTCATGCTGGCAGGGCACAATTCATGCAAAACAACCACAGGTCGTGAGCATTAACAGCAAGACATTTAGATCACATTCAGCTCAACAGATCCATGCAGCAAATGCAGGATTAAAATACAGAACTCAAGCAGCCACTGTGTTCAGCTTTTACTGTGCTGCAGTGTAGTCCAGCAGATTTAACTGCATTTTATCCTAAGTTCTTGCCCAAAACTCAGGAGATGGGGCCAAATGCATCATTTCTTGTCTTAGAACAACCGAGCGGGAACACTTCCAGTTGTTTCCTCTTTTTTTCCTTTCCAAACCAACCCCAGAATGGGTTCAACAGGAACTCACAGCAGTTAATCAGGAAAACATGTTACCCGGAGTTCAGCGGCCCTCCAAAACTGGAGATTGTCTCCACGACTGCACCCTTTCTCATCATGACACTGCTGTCAGATATATATCTCATTTGAACACATCTTCCTTTCTTATTTCCCAAACTCCAGCAAATCATATAAACATGTATGTGCTGGTCGGCAGAAGTTGATTTGGACAAAAGTAATCAGCCACCACCGTTCTGTAATGTCTATTTAATCTAACTGCAGATAAAGCTGTTTACTATTGATATAAATAATAATGCAGTTCTTATTTGCATTGCGGTGTCGCCGACATGCATCAGTTCTTCAGGCTGATATCATTGTGGTGATTATTTTTGAATAGTTTGTCCAACAAGAAACACAAGAAGACATTAAGGAAGGAAGAGAGGAAAACAAATCGATAAAGGGAGAGGGCAAAATAAATGGAACAAAAATCAAGATAACACTGTCTTTTAATGGCTGGAGAGAGCTCACAGTGCAGGTGGGATGCAAGATGGATGCCAATCTAGTAACCTGGGAAATGGCAAAGATTTTGTACTGCAACATTTTATTTAGGAAGTAAAAAAAGCCAAAAAAATGACATCACAGGCAGCTGGCTAACTTTAAATGCACACAGCTCTTGCCAGCAACATTGTTGTGAGTTGATGCTGTATCCAAGCTTGCACTGAAAGTACACACTCTATATGGTAACATATGCAGTTGAGTCAAGTAGCAGTAAGAGTTTGAATTGACTGTTTCAGTTAAACCAAATCAAACCAAAGAAGAAATATGTCGGTTCCAGGTTCAGCACTGAATTGCATACTGATGCAACCCTGAACTTCCTAAGTTTAGTATATGTAAATTTCCAAACTTTAATGGAACTGTAAGGGTATAACCACACTGAGAAAAGGGACTACAATTTACAGTATGTTTAAAACAAGGTCATTATGTTGAATGGTATGACTTTTGGACTCTGCTGTTTAAAATGTTTGCCATTTTCTCACATGTGTAGGATAATGTGAAGACTGTCTGGTCAAGACTTGGTCTATAATTATTTGGCAATGTAGTTTTTGTTTTAGGATATTCTGCTGGAGACTTGTTCCCAATGAGATACAAAGTTCCCCGTAATGTACAGGAGAAACAGCATGAAGCAAAACATAAATCTGTCAGAATTACTGTGTTGGCTTTACATCTTGTGAGTGATTGATGATGCTCCCTGATGACAGTGTGTGTCTGTTTCTGTAGTGACATCATTCCCATGTGTATCTAAGCATATGAACCCTAGCAAATGGAAAGCCACATTAAGAGTCTTCCATAAAATTATTCATTCTCTCCCATTAAAGAAGGAAAAAGCAGACGTCACTGAAACAAGTTGAAATTGTCAAAAGTAATGATAGATCAAATTTAACCAAAATCGTGACATTGTTTTAGAACATTGTTTGATTTTTCAAAACAAGTATGATAAACTAATATGTTACATCACTTTAAAATAATATTTTGTTGAACAATCCTTTGAGGTGATCAGTGCAATCAGGTGCTTTCTTTAACTTTAACTGTCCATCAGCACCTGTCGGCCCACTGCTCATCAGCAAAGAACTCTGATTAGTCCAAGTTTTGTTTGTTTGCTTTCTATTATTTTCTTTTAGCTGAAATTAATTTTAAAAAGTCTTATTTTACTAAATTATAATTTAAATCTTTTCCATCTATTATAACATTCTTGAGTCTCAAATTAATTGAGCAATAATTGTAAATGAGCCTTTTCTTTAATGGAAGTGAATGAATAATAACTGTAGATCAACACAAAAAATTATGAAGTAACAACCCTCTTCAGCTCAGTAATTTCTCTGGATCAACTGCTACAGTTAGATACTTCCACCCACTCCCACAGACATTTTATTTGGGGAACTGGCTGGAGAACCTTTGAAAGAAATCCAAACGGAACACTGCTCATATTTCCATTTTCACAGGCTGTACATCCAAAATATCTTTGTAACATTGCAGGACTGCCCTCCATGCAAACCTGTTAGTCATGTAACTAACTAATTAACCAGCTAAAAATAGAATGAAAATCACATGCGTTAACTGCATAATACATTAAAAATATTTAAATGTTTGAAGCCATATTGACACATGAAAAGCATTTCTGAAACAGTTTTCTTGAATGTGGCTAATAAATGGTTAAACATTACATCATTCAGATGAAACACCAGGGATATGATATAAGCAGAAATTTATCACTTAATATAAAGATTAAATAACGTGATTTTGGCTGAGCGTTCTGACAAAAGAGCTCTTGAAAAAAGACCCTATGCAGACGTTTTTTCAACCAAAGCTTCCTTATAACCCAAGAGGCAGCAAAGACAGAGGCAGAGATGTGGGGACAACTGGAGCTATTCCCAGCAGTTTGGTTCCCAGCCCCTTCGACACCATGGGAAAGCCAGCCGAGTGAGCGTGGGTCAGGTCAAGCTTGTCTCCTTGCTTGACTGTCAAAATAACAGTACCTTCCAGCACCGTCCGTCAGAGCCGGGCTGCTGAGAGTTGTGGCACAGAGGGGTGGAAAAGCAATTAAATCAAACATGGGTGAGTAGCTGCAGGACAAATGCCCCGTCAGCGTTTCTCAACTCACTCATAGAAAGGCTGTTGTTAGTTTTTTGGGGTTTTTTTTCTGTTTTTTTTTTTTTCTCCTTGTTGAGAAGGGGTATTCATAGAAAGAGTATTGAAAGTGAAAAAGAAAAAGAAAAACCTCTAAAAGAGTTCTAAGACATGTTGTGTCACCGGGTGAGTTAGCCAGACACACACTGGCCCAATTCAGAGGCTCTTTCTTCCTGGCGATGGCCTAAAACTGAGGGTCAGACACATACTCTGACCCCTGACCCCCTGGTTCACGTCTTCCAGTAATTACCTTTGCGCATCAACCTCCTGGCCACCCCCAACCAAAGACAATGTAACAATTTGTCTTTTCAATTGTCTGTCAGTCACTCTCTTACGAGCCTTTTCAGTGGGCGTATATGGTTACTTATTCCATTTGTATTTATTTATTTTTCTTGCTTGGAGAGGTGGGGGTTGTCTGGCCTTAGAAACAGGGATTCTTTGTTTAGGTTGGTTTCACATGGATATAAACGACCCCCTCCACCTTCTTCTCTATTGCCCCTGCCTTCTTTCCAGCTCAGACCCAAGTTTGGGGGGCAGCTAGATGGCTGATCTCAGGGTCATTGTACACAGCATTTCCATATCCTTTGACCAATCAATGAGACATTTCTCCTGTCTGTAGGCCACAGAGGTGGTTATTGACGGGTCACTATACTGTCAGCTGTGGTATCTGTGTTTCTACCCCAAGTTTCAATAGTTCATGGAAAAACTAAAGGCATATGTGTTGGGAGTGTTCTGAGTTTTGGGAGCAGGCATGGACTTAAGTATGGCCTATTTTTCAGTGAGCAATCAGAGTTTTCTCTGTAATGTTTTTTATTTTATGCAACACTTTCAAACTGTATCAGAGTTGGCAGGAAGCTGTTGGAATTAATGGTGGACAAACAAAGCAAATGAGTCTATCCAGCATTCACATCCGGACTCATGTCTGTAATTAGGCTTAAACAAAAACCCTTGGCTAAGGCTGACTTAAAAAAAATGCTTTTAATTGCATAGATAGGCCTCAATGTGTTGGTGTGTAATGTTACACATACAAAATAGTACTTTAGTAGAAAAGGATCAAGGGGAAAGCATGACGCAATCAGTTTTTGGAGTGGTTTTATGTATTTCAAGTTTCTAATTTATACACAACACTTAAATTAACTTTTTTACTGACATTCTTTCAGCTCTTTCCCAACTTTTAGTACTTTTACATGATTTGTAAGCTATGAGTCTCACACATAGATTAAAAATCAAATACGACTTTAGAGAGGTGGAAATTGGAAATATTTTCTTTCTTGCATTTCCACTTAAAACATCCATCCACTGGTGGCCATGCAATGCTAAGTAATGATCTGTGGATATGCATGGGAAATGAGATAACTAACCTGTGCTTACATGTTACCTATGTGTGAGAACTGATTATTAAACTTTGGGTACTCTGGCCTTCTACCATAGCCCAAAAACATGCATGACACAGTCTTGCCCATCCACTGGTGCCCTGAGTATAAATTGAAAAAGTAGACGATTGGTCACCTGCTAACAAGCTAGATGTTTGCAATGATCAATTAATGGATATAACATGATATGTCATCACTACACAACTACAGTAACATCAGTAAATTTGGTAATTTGGTACAACATGACATCTGCCAAACAAATCATTGACAGCAAAATGAATGGAAAAACCTTGAAACCATGTGACCCATGGATTTCTGAAGAGCTGGAATGAAGCAAATTGGGCGGTTCCTACTGTCACAATTGACCGTCACTCCTGGAAAACCCAGATATAGCTGAAGAAGAGGTGCTGAGAGGGGGGCTGTGAGCATGGGGAGGGCTGATTGAGCTATGCGTGAACAAAGCTAACCCAGAGCTAACCCATAGCTAACGAGATCTAACCAGCTAATGGACCCGGCCCAGACAAATCTGCTGACCAGCATCAAGTCTGCATTACCTTACTGGACACCATCTGCATGCCGATGGTTCCGTTTTGTCTGAAAGCACTGTAAGGCATACCGTTAGCTGTCTAAAAATTGCGGTTGTGTTACTCTTGGCCAAGTTTCCCGGATCTCTGGCATTTGTCAATCAAAATGACATGTCAATAATTATAAATAATTCTTAGATTAGAGAACAAGTAAATGAATGAGTTCTTCCACATCACATCCCTTCCACAGTTGTCATGAAGGTAAACCTGACCTTTTAAATCTAACATAATTTTTGAAACAGGCTGTAAACATGTTTAATTCGGCTGTGAAGTTGGCCTTTTTAACATGGGAGTCAATGGGAAATTGCTCTGTTTTGCAGCAGCACCTAGTGGATGGGGAGGGAACAGCAATGTTTGGCACATCTATGGAGAGAAATTTGTTTCTTTATTATTCAATCAAATATAATAGATTTGAAACCAAAAATTAATTTTGAGAGAAAAATAAAAGAAGTGAGAATCAGTTTTCTTTTTTGCAGAGATAGAAACAATATGGTTACAATTAAAAAATATACAGTTGAGAGTGCATATTCTCCAACTTCAATAAAAACTAATATTTGACTATATGACTCCACACGACCATCAGCTGAGCGACGCGGCAAAACCCGGAAATGCAGGCTGAGAGTCGAGGGAGAAATGAGTGAAATGTGGAAGGCGCAGCTTGCACCGGACCCAGGTGAAACCAACCAATAGAAAGTCTGCTCCCATTCACCAGCGCAGTCCCCGCCCATCAAATGCTGTTAGATTCGCAACCAAAACTTGAGAATTTGCAAGCAAAGAGAACTGTTTTGCAAACACAACTTTATAACTTCTAACCAAATGTTTTAACTTGAAAGAGAAGAGGAGTTATTATTATGCAAAATGGTTGTAATTTTTGACTTACAAACAGTAGTTTTAATTGAATAAAACATTAGTTTTGATTGAAAATATTAGTTTTAATTGAAGTTTGAGAAGATGCCCTCCTTAAAACATTTATTTTTATTTTTATTGCTACCTATTTTGTTTCTATCTCTACAAAAACATTTTTGATTCTCACTTCTTTTCCTTTGCTCTCAAAATTCATTTTTGGTTTCACATCTATCTTATGCGATTGGATAATAAAGAAACAAATTTCTCTCAATACAATTCGACATAAACCTCACTTTTCTAAGCCGGAGGTGGCTGCTTGGTTCAAATTCAGGCTGGTATAAATAGAAATAATTTCATTGGTAAAGTTTCTTTCAATCTACTGAGAGGAGGCGCTGTTGGTCATCAGGCAGTGGGTTGGACTTTAGCTTGATTGAAACACCATGCACCCAATCAGAAACAATGGATTTGCCTTTATGTAAAATATTGACTGGGGGGTAAGCACTCTTTAGAAGGTGTAGTACAGTCCAAGATGACAGAGTAACAGAGAAAGACTTGGGAGCTGAATTTGAATAAAAGAGCGTTTGTGTTTGTTAATTAAGAAATTATGAACAAATACCAAAAAGTAGGCAGTATCTGGCTCCATTTAAATTGTATTGGAGACTAAAAAAGCAAAATGGAGAATTTGTAAAACAAAAATATAAAAAATCTTTGAACTGTTATAATTTCCAGACGTTGGTCTTTATTTAGTTAGTAAAATTTCTGTGCTCAGCTATTCATTTAAAGGTTTGAGTAAAATGTTAAAAATTAGCCCTAACTTATTTTTTGTAACTAAAATGGATGAAAAAAGTTTTATTTTGAAAAAAGAATGCAAACCTAAAAAGTAAACATTATCAAGCTAAATCAATTTTAAAAATAAGCTCTGAGAGATACCAGACGAATAACTATTAAGGAGCTGGGGAGTCAGGCCTTCCAAGGAAGCTGAACCTTTGAATAGAGCCACACCTCTGATCATAATGTATGAGGCTAATTACCTCATTTCCATGACCATTATTCCAAGACGAATCATCCGTGTGCCTACTTTACTATACTGTATCTGATGGTGTCCAGGCTCTGTTTGTTATAGTCTGGTGTTAGTCTCGCTGTTGTAATTGTTTTTTGTTGTTGTTTTAAATCACACAGTGCTATACTAAGGCAGTGAGGGTTCCAAACATTGTGTATGGTGCCCTTATTTTTCACTGATCACTCCCCTCCCCCAAATTAGCTGTGCAAGCCACTGATGAACAGCATTAAAATGTCCAGAGACTTCTGTCATGCTGTTTCCACAGACCTTCCAGCAGCAAATGTCAGGTGTGGAACCTGAAAAAGGCAGGGCATGATGCATTAAGCATCATTTATACCTATAATCACTTATAGGTGATTATTTTTTTCTGAACGATTGACTTGACTGCTGGGCTGACATGCTGAGAATATTTGCAATTCCACATGCAGCCCTTGTGGCTAAAGCCCTTGTCGGAGCTGATGAAGACATAAACAAATGACTCTTCCTCATATTAATGATGATGTCTATAGCTAGGAATGAGCTTCTGAAAGAGTTTTCATTGCCGCTTGTGTGAACATATTCTGATAAAAGGTTTTCCCACCACTTTATTGTTTTCCAATAAAAAGAATAAAATAATCATTTTCCACAAAAGGACTCCTTGCTCCAGAGTGAGGTAATGAAAGCCAGAAAAGAAAGAACACATTTCCATGTCGGCCTGTGTGAAGTTACATGGTTTTTGAGGGATAAACACAATCAGTCTTTTAGACAGCTTAGTTTTTGCAAGTCACTCATTCTGATTGTCTTTGGTGTTTCTTATGAAGCTCATAATTACGACAGTGTTGGGAGGAGATCTGTACAAAGACTGTGGTTTGCTTTGATCAGTCTAATTTGCCTCCTCTGAGAAGGGTAAGAATTTGTGCAAGTGGTTGAAGTTTGTGCAAGCAGAATCAGAGCTGTGAGAAGCTCTAATAACACAATGAAATTAATCCCCCTTGGTATTTCAAACCATGCAACAGATATACATTTACTGTGTTGGCTAAATGTTCGCAGTCCTCAACATTTGATGAGGGAAAATAATAATGCATGGGTGGTTAAAGTGTTCGGGGAATTAAGGCTAAACTAGGCCAAACTTAAATTCTACTTCTACAAAGAGAGCTCCCTCTCCCTGGTGGTCAGAATAATCCCACTGGTTGATTTAAACTACAGTAGCTGGGAAACAATCATGGATAAGAATACTGTGACAAAAAGGACTTGGACTTGCAGCAGATGGCAGCGCCTTATTGTTGACAGTCATTGTGGACTCAGATCAAACAGCTCAATATCACTGGCTTTACTTGGATCATTTGAAGAGATTACAGACACTGTAGAACACAAACAACACAAAGTTGGAGTCTCCCTTGATCTCAAGACAGCATGATCTTAAAAATATTAATCGGTATACTGGAATGGTACTGTATGGGATTGGGGATGTTGTGTTGGGTGAAAAGCTATTTAAGGAACAATTTGCTAAGTTTGGAGAATTTTCTTCATCATGTTTGGACATTGCTTGTGGAGTTCCTCAGGGGTCCATATTGGGTCCAAAACTATTTGTTATTGATAGAAATGATATTTGAAGGTAATATATGTTAAAGCTGATATTTTTTGCTGATGATGCGAGTATTTTTTGTTTTGGGGAAAATTCAAATGAATTAATAGAAGTTACTTCAGAATTATGCAAACTAAAGTAGTTGGCCAAAAATAAACCATCTTTGAATGTAAACAAAACTCAAGATTATGTTATTAATCCGCAAGAATAAAACAATTATATACAAATATTTATTGATAAAAAATAGTGCATGAAAATAAGTCTCATATACAGATGGCAAAATAATCTGCAAAGAAAAGGTTAGAATAAACCCTGAAGTTCTTAGCCAGTGGAGTGAGGCTAGAACAAGGGTGGTGCTCTCTTCTGGATCGTGTTAAGTGTCGTGTTGCAGCATTCTGAACTAGCAACAGACGTGCGAGAGAGGACTGACTCACTCCGAAGTACAGTGCATAACAAATTTCAAGAAGCATTTCAGTTCTGAATAAAACTAGATGCATTCTGTACCACAATTCCCTCCACATCATCAGGTTCACCCTCTTTGAATTACTTGGACCTTCGGGGTCCAAGTAAGTTAGGGTAATGCATATAAATGTTCACTATCATCTTTATTAATACTGCAAAATAAGGGCCATAACTATTATCAGGAGGACGAGAAGCTGGAAAGACTCGTTCCACTGTAAAGAGATTTAATTTGGTGATTTTACATACTTTTGTCTATCATAGTTTTATTCTAAAGGGTGTTCCTGAAATATTTAAATCATCTAGATCATGAATCCTCCTGAACAGATCAGCCCAGATCTCCTGTCCACTGAGAAGTGCAACCAATTTTTTGCAATTTTTTGTGAGAAAATCAAAACAGACAAAATAATAATGCCACACAGTCAAACAAGAAAACTGGCCTGTGTCTAAAACCTGGAAATAACTCTGGTGTTATGTCACAATATAATAGCGATAATTTAAAAATCCTGAAAGAGATAGTTTGCTGGGTTAGAAATCAACATAATGCACTCTGAATATGATACCATCCAACTTTTTAAAAACAATTTTAACTTGCGTAGAAAGTGACCACCTACTTACAGTAAGCAGCTTACTGGTATCAGGCATTTTTACCCAGTCATTAAAGATAGCTGCCATTAAGCCACTCCTAAAGAAAAGGAGTCGAGATGCCTCTACAGTGAGCAACTACAGACCTGTCTCTAACATCTCTTTTATATCCAAGATCATCAAGAAAGTTGTTATCCAACCAGCTAAATGACTTTATGACAGTGGAAATCTAGAAAAATTCGAGTCAGGCTTCCGACTAGAGCTGTGACGTTCGTGAACGAAACGATTCTTTTGAACGGCTCTTTTAAATGAACGATGAGAACCGAGTCTCAATTGCTTTAGAACCGTTCATTTTTAAACAATTGACCGCCCTGTCTTCACGAAATAGACAAGAAGCTCTGATGTCCGACACTCCATTTACCTGAATGCATCACAAAGCAGCTCTCTGCGAGGAGCTAAAGCTAGCATGGGACCAACGTGGCAGGAAACATTATGGTACTAGAGGAGCAATGACAAATGCCGAACTTGGGGAGGAGAAAATAACAAAAAACCTCTCCGACATGATGTGAAAACGGAGCAGCATTTGGACATTTGCACTTTTCTGTTGATGGCCAAGGTAAGGAAAAGTGCAATATTTACCAGAAAAGCCTCCCTTTCATGTCTGGGTTTAAGGAGTAAGAAATAGTGGAAGTAGAATCCACAAAGAGAACAAGCGTTGTTTTTCAGGGATATTTTATTTAGTTGACGCGAGCTTTAATTTAGACCCTTTACACTTTTTTATTTATGTGTGTAATTTATGTTTATATTGTGCAGGTGTGGATCAAAGATGTGGAGTTGAGCTCCTATTTGTAAAGTAGTTCAGGTTTACACACCAGTAGTTCTGTTCTTATGTTTATTATGTCTTACTGCATTGATTATTTAAGTATTTTATGGAGTATTTTAATCAACTGCTTGTATTTATCCTATATTTCTGAAAAATAAATTATAGCATGTTTTTATTTTTAAATGTAATGTTAAGGATAAAAATATTTTAGAATGATTTCCACCAACATAGTATGTCTTGGTTGGATGTGCCAGGTAGAAACCAAATCTTGCTATAGTCTATACCAGTGATAATTTCCTTGATTAATGAGTTTATCTTAACTCTTAAAAACAAACGAACAAAAAATAATAAAGAAAATAAAGAAAAGTACTTTTGAATGGCTCTTTGAAAGGAACAGCTTCTCAAGATTCATCTCCCTTCAAAAAGCCATGAATCGCATGACTACACACATGTCAAATGAAGCTGTAATCAATATTTCAGAATAATTCAAACTCAATTATTGGTGGGAAATATGAGCTTGATATTATTGTGAGCTGTTCTCAGTCCATTATTCTCACCTATGATTATTTCCAGGACAGAGTGAGTAAAAAAGTTAAAAAAGAATAAATATAAGAAGGAGCCAAATGAGCCATTCTTTTGGACGGCTCTTTGAAGTGAACGGGCTCCTTCCAAGGAGCCAGAGACCCCAGCTCTATATTGTAGCACAGAGACTTGCATAGTTCCCCTGTCAAATATGCTCTCTAACATGTCAACAAAACTCATCAAAAGTTCATTGAACCATATGCTGAGTACTGCGAAGATAGTGTCTATATTTAACTCACAACACTTTCTCAGTCACAGTGGTACACATATCTTATGAACTCATAAGCATGCAGTTGTCTTTTCTCTGCTGAAACCTGATATTTTTGAAGGAAAATCGAAACAAACATGACTTTACACATGACTTTAGAAAGAAATAAGACATAGAAACTTACTGCCCTGGTGCATGATGGGAAGTCTGCCTCGTTCAGTTCCTCATCAGAACTTTTCCAAACCAATAATAAGATTTTTTTTACCACAAAGTTAAGAAGAGACTGACTCTATGTTCATAGAAGATGAAAAACAAGTAAAAGTTACAAGTTGCAAAACATCGTGAAGTCACCGTTGTAACTAAAGCACTTTCATTAAAGTTTAATACAAAAGAAATCTGTAACTAGTAGTAACTAGTAATCTAACTTAGTTACTCCTAAACCTTAGTAATCAGTAAATTAATTAGATTACTTTTTAATGAACTAATCAGTAATCACTAATCGGATTACTTTTTCAACTAATCTGTGGCATCGCTGGTGAAGAGTGCGTATAAAGCATGATGTGGAACATACAACTTTTTTAAACCACATGGGACATGGTTTTGGAACAGATTAAACCGGGTGGTACTGTTTGTTTCAGGTTATGTAAACATGTGAAATGTAACCATACAAAACCACAGGGGTCTAAAATATGACTATATGGGTCATATACTAGAATTTTCATAGATATAACATGAATTCTATAGCGTTTACAGGAGAATGACATATGATCATGTAGTTTTTAGTAGGGTTTAACATGTGATTATATTGGTCCATACATGGGTTTCATGTGTGATGCAAGTAACACGTGATTATATAGCATAGACTGTAAAAAGAATGGACAAACCCTTAAACCATGTGACCCATAGGATTCTTTTGAGCTGAAGTGATGCCAAGCGGCAACCTCCCGCTAGAAAAAGTGCAACCCAGTCGCCAGAGAGGAACGTCTCCAGTTAACGTTTCTGCGTACCAAAAATACGTACACTGTCAACATTTCTCAGCCAAAAATACGTATGATAGTAACGTTGACCCTGACAGC
>JAVQJG010123334.1:0-13858 GCA_036024015.1 Craterocephalus amniculus | reverse complement strand
CCATGTGTTTCATTCGCTTGTAATTGGATATCTAAGGTTTACTACGTAACAGTGAGTTTACACTGAATATTTGATCATTTATTCTTGGGGTGGCACTTGAGGGGCCAATCAAATTTTTTTTTGGGGGGGGGCGCCCCCCCGCTAGAAACGCCCCTGGCCAGGAGCCCGCCTCACTAACAGTGATTGGTGATTCCGCTGCAGAAGAATCATCTGATACATCATGTAGTGGGGCTGAGAAGTATAAATGTTTCTAACATTATTGTCTATATTCAAACCTGTTTCATGTCTTTGTGAAATAATACACAGCAAATAGAATCAAGACAAATACATACTTAATAAAGTCAGAAAAAATACCTATGTTGATGTTGTGACTATAAACGTCCATATTGTGTCCAATTAAAGCACATCTGTACAGGCCATCATCATCAGCTGAAACTTGTTTCAAACTCAGATACGAGGTCAGCCCATCATACATTTGTTTTATTTCTACGTTCTCTGTGTTTTTTTATCAGTTTACAGTTATTATTGTCGAGGAATTTACACCAGGTGACATTAAGCGGTTCTCCACAGTGTTTGACTGGACAGCTGACTGTTAGATTTTGCATTGGAGCAGCTCTCCAGACTATGCCTCTCCTCACCATCACTAAAACATCACATGAAGCAGATAAATCTGAAATGAAAGAATATGCATCCTCTTATAATAATTTATTATTCTGGTAATTCACTACTATTGTTGATTTCATGTATGAACATCTTATCTGGTGTTAACCAATCATTAGTTCCAGTACTAACCTCAAAACCATACTTATTTTAAGCATCTTCAAACTATGTGCTAACTTTGTAAATTGTGAAAATGCTTTTTGTTTCATCTGAACTTTTTCCCTTTTTTCTTTGACCTTATGATAAAAGCAACTGATCATTTATATCCCCTCTAATTGCAATTACAGTGCCTTTCCTTACCTTCATGATTATATTATAACCAGAAGAACGCAAATTTAACCTGCAGCTTTGCCATAGGTAGAGATTGAAATGATGCAGAAATAAATCACTAGATGGTTAACTTTGTCCATTACTCTCACAGGGCTCATGAAGAGTGGTGAAGAACAAGGCCACTGCAACAGAGCTCACCACTTCCTGACCTACTCCACACACTCTGTCAACATCCGGAATACGGGTGCAGTTCAACATGAAACTAAAAGCTTGATGGACACGTGTGAAGAACTGCAGCAGAATATTTCAGTACAAAGCCAAAATTATGCTTGTTGAGGGATAGGAAGGAATTTGTTTTCATTTTAGACACAAACTGATCATCTCCCAGCTGTTACAGGCTTTACTTGTCATTTAGACTTGCAAGCAGCTGATTAGAAAACAACTTTGGACTTCAATCCTAATTAATTTGACCATGAACTTTGCAAAATAATCAACTGTTTTCGTCCTGCAACTATTCAGAGGTGCATGCTGCTCTTCTATACATAAAAAGGAAGTGTGAAACTGTGAGATAAGAAGATTCTGTGGTTCAAGAGAACTATACTCAGCCTATGCTATTTAATAGTTATCAGGTTTAGATCACGTGCAGATGTTTGTCATATTTATCCTGAGTTTGTTTATTTGTTCCTTTATTCAATACAACCAGTAGAGGGTGCAAGCTGATGCTCACTTAACTGTCAGGAAGCCTCCCCCAGCCTTATCAAACATCACCATCTGGTGTAGAACTAGTCTTAGCACATTTAAGCTTTTAAGGCTTTTAAGCTTCATAAGTCCCTGACCCACCAACCAGCCAGTAATTATTTTACTTTTATAGAAACTTTAAAAACAAGAAACCTTACAGAGATCAAAACAGTACTCTGTTGGGAAAATATAGAAATGTGAGATCATAGCAATAAGGTTTGGTTTTATCGAGAGCCGGAAACATAAATAGAACCTGACTTTTTCCTGTTTACGAAAAAACAAATGAGTGACATCCACACCGAGAAAACTTGCACAATTATGCAAATGAGATCATCTGCAACGTGAACATTGTGGTTCCTGTCAGGATATCCCCTGTGGTATTAGTGCAGGTGGTTTCTGTTTAATAAAGTGAAGCAAATATTTCATCCAACAGTTGGTGAATCAGTAAAAAATGATTTTTACTCTGATAACTTTGTGCCTAAAACCACACATTTAAAGTCTGTTTAAGGGTCAAAATAAGCATTCATGTCTGAGGAGAAGGCAGTGTGGGTAAGTTGTTCTGTTGTAACAGATACAGGAGAAGGTGTTGAGACATGAATT
The DNA here is from genome assembly GCA_036024015.1 of Craterocephalus amniculus. Lineage (NCBI taxonomy): Eukaryota > Metazoa > Chordata > Actinopteri > Atheriniformes > Atherinidae > Craterocephalus > Craterocephalus amniculus. The sequence goes on along the minus strand of JAVQJG010123334.1, from coordinate 11,590 downwards.
ACGTCAGGGCAAACTCTTTCCTGTAGTGCATTCAGGTGAATTTTTTTATGTCCGGCAATCAAGGTTTTCTTATGTCAGTATTGATATGGGTGTGTGATGCACGCATTGAGCGATCGCTCATGCAGGAAATCAAAATAGCAACCAAAACCACACACAAGCAGGCCTTTGTGTAGTCTCTTCCCCCTCCCTCTCTCCGGTATCTTCTCTCTCTGTCTCTCTGCCCGCATTCTGATGCAGCAGCAGAGAGCTCCGTGACATCAGGGGCCACAGCAGCGCTACGCTTGGGGCTGTTCTCCAACACCCAGGTACTTTCTGAGGGACCATCATGGGAAGCTGCAGCTCCAGGTAGGTCATCTGTAATGCACAAGGCCATTTCATATTCGATAATAACCATCTATTTAGACTAAAACTGCTTTTTGAACGACAAGAGGTTGCATTACTGTACCTGTGACAGTTCTGCATTTGCTTTATCAAGGAAATAGTGGTTAGCGGATAAAAATAGACTTGGTGTTAATTAGGGTTTTTGTCAGTGCCAAGTCAAATATGAACATTGTGTTTGCTTCTTAGCCACATTTTTTGTTTCAGCACTATCTGGCATGTTTACTTAGAAACATAAAACGTTATAGCGGCTGGTCAACAGTCTTCTATGGACAAAGGTTGGTCTGTGTTAAGTATTTCCTGTTGCAGCGCACATAGCTACTAAGCTGTCATGGAAACACAGCTGTAGGATAAACCTTTACCTCTGAAAAGTTGCTGCAATTCATTTTTATGAAAGATACTAATAAGAAAGAAAATGGAATTGAAGAAACTTTTTCACTGTTATTCTGCCTGATGTAAATGCTGCTGATTCACTGTGTGTTTATTTCCTCTATCAACAGGCTAAGGAAGAGCAGGAAAGGTAAAACAGTGTATATAAAAGTATTATTTTTTAGTGTACGGTATGGTATTTAGTGTATGGTATCTTAACTTTATACATGACACAGTATGATGAAATGTTGATGCGCTTTTTATGGACGACTGACGTTTTCCCTTTCAGGCAACTCGGAGCCGGCCGATACAAGCACAGATAACAAGGTAGAATTCCCTCCGGCTATTTCTGTTGACCATTAATCTGCCTCATTATCAGCTCCAGCTTTCCATGGGAGCCGCGTCTGTCACTGCATTATGACATTTCAGAGAGAGGCTAGATTTGCATACTGGGTGAACATTGGAGAGCCTACATTGCAAAGGGGTGATTCTTTCATTATTAGGTCTTTCCAACTATCTATCTTCACATTCATCCATCCATTTAGATCAGGTCTCAGAAAAATCAAAAACTATTCCATGTATGCTAAGTTTCTGTTCAGGATACTCTCATTCTTACTCTTTGCACTGTTTCCTGGCAGCCTAACGAGGATGTTACGTATGCTTCAATTAACCACACCAACGTCAAAGGATCAAGAAGGGCCAAAGCTTCCACCGACGATGACTGTGACTACGCTACAGTGAACATGCCAGCAGCTCCTGTGCCTGAAGCAGACTCTGATTGCTCATCTAAAGACGAATGTACAGATGATTACGTACTCATGGGGTAAATGAGAGAAGAGGAAAAGCTCATACGGACCGGAATAAAACCCCCCTTTATGTCATTTGACTCATGATGGTTTGGAAAAACTGTTTTCCAGATGAACTTTCAAATTTGCAGGTGAATCAAGAACAAATCTTGATCATCAAAGAGAAACTGTGGAAAACTCAACAAGTGGCAGCTGGCTGCTTAACCTCATACGTTTCTTGTTCCTCTCTGAGGTTACTTCTAACCAGGACACAACTGTGGGGTTTCCTCCTCAAGTAGATGAATTTGATTCTTTTTACAGAAGAAACTCGGGGTAACATGATTCTTATTTTCAGCCAATGTTGGCAGCTCCTAAAACCTCACAACAGATGGACTGTTTGGAAGCACAGAGAGGAGAGAACTTCAATGAGGACGACATCCAACAACACATCAAGCAGCGAACTGTGCTTTAAATGTATGGAGGAATCCTTCACAGCACCAATATTTTTCTGACACGCTGAAAGCAGAGGCACAGATAAGACTGTTCTAATACTTTCTCTAGGAATTGTAAAGTGCTTTTGAACTTTCATAAATTGGAATTTAATGTTTGTGAATCCCAAAACGACTCTAAGTGCACTTGTTATGACATTTAATTGTTTTTTCTAAACAAAGTTAACTTGCTCTAAAAGTCCGCTTGTGCTGCGACAAATTGCTTTTTCTTCTTTTAACACCAATAAGAGAGTAAGTTAAAAAACCTGAAGCACAAAGTGGAAACAAATTAAATGCAACAGCAGCGTATTTGCTCATGTGAGTACATCTGCTGTTACTTGATAATGCTCCTCTGCAGATGGAGGTTTGATCTTTATCTAAAGACTGTTGATGTAGTTGAGTCAGAGGCAAAACTTTGCACCACCTCTAACCAAAGTTTCACAACCTATAACCCCGAGCTAAACTGCCTCAGTCAATCTTTACTGAACCTTAATATTGTTCATGCTGGACCAAGGCTTTATGGTTCGTGTGGTAATGTATCAAATTGCATGGTACAAATGAAAGAGGAACATTTTACAGGTCAGAGTTCCTGAGAATTACCGCACACTTTAAATATTAAACATATATATTATTCTAAATAAGCCTACTTGTATGTATGTCATTGGATACCTGCACAGTTGTTTATATGTTTGACTGGATACATAGATTAAAAAATGTTGTATTTGTGTATATTTGATGTTTAAATCAATTCATAAAGAACATGGTACAATTTTTGTTCGTTTTACTATTGTATGAACCACCTGCATGTCTGCAAATATTTCAAAACTGATCTGTTTAACTAAGGGTCAAATGTTCAAAGAATGTATTTAATTTTAGGGGAACTGCACCAGCAAAATATGTAATTCAGTGGTCAAGAAAGTACAAATAAGGCATGAGGCGCAGACAGAATGCAGATGCACACTGAATAATTCATGATTCAGACAGACATTTGGCTCATGTTTGGCCCATTTTGCAAGTAATAAAAGAAAAAATCTAAATGTAAGATGAACTAAACTCCTCAGCTACTAAAAGTGAATTGCAATACAAAAGTACAGTCACTAAGAGAGGGCTTGCAACTTTGATTCACACTTTGTCATTACACTTACGCAGATGAGAACTTCTTTCATTTCGTTCAGGTTATTGCAAACTGTAATTTCTCTACTAAAAGATCCCTGCACGCTCACAGCCTACACGCAAGTAAAAATAGTAAAAGATAACATCAGGCGTGAGAAGCAGTCTGAGGTAAAACCAAGCAGACTCCTTTCAACTTAAAGAATTGTTAGCAAATGATAGTGTAAAATGAGAATAATTATTTTGTCTTTTTTGCCCAGAGGAACAGTAGGTTTTGTCTTCTGACAGTTTTATGTGTAACACAGCAGGAAATCTGCTTCGACATCCACCAGCAGAGGGCACAACAGTCCATTCATTCACCCCAAGTTTATTTTTCCATTAAAGATATGTCCTCGATGCGAATGGGCCAAGTTCATGAACACACCCATCAGTTTGATGGTCCATTTTCTTAATGTTAATCAAAAGAATAGCAAAGGTAGATTTCCAACAGGCATCAGCTCTCTATTTGCTGTTTATCTACAAAGAATAGGAAATGTAAAGGTCATCTTGACACTTAATCTTTCTAAAACATCAAGAAACCACAAAAAAAAACATGTGCTGTCACTTTATTCTTACACATCCTGCACATGTTCAGTCACTGCACCGAACATTATCATTAGTGCTGCTTTTACAGAATGAGAACAACAAGCAATTACTTGTTGGAAAGTACTTAAATAAACAACTGCATAATTAAATTCTGGACTATAAAACATGTTTAATATTATCCACATATCTTCAGGTGACCGTGTCTCTACATTGCACAAATGTTCTGGTCTCACAAGGTCGCTTCTAGCGAGAATACATCAAAAGATGAAGATTTCTTTGTGGTTCGATTATAAATATATGTTAGTACTGTATTTCATCAGCAAAAAACGAAAGTCTGTAGTTCTGTATTCATCCCATCCCACATCAGGCTCACAATGCCTGTCTTTCCAGTTCAGTGGTTCAATGCATGTGTAGTCATTGTTAATGTTCTCCATTGGACCTACTCACATGGGCGACCAGGTACATCCCCTGTTCCATCAGCCTACCCGGCCTGGTAGGACAAGCTTCAGCTGAGAGGCTTCCCTCCCTTAACGGAAGCCTTTCATCTCGCTTTTTTCTTTTCTTTTTTTCACTATTTCACCATTTCTCAGTTTCACAGCCTTCAGTTTCTCTCAAAGCCCCAATACGTGCATCTGAGTGTGTGAATGCGATGCATGTGCAGAACTTTCATGCATCCGTGGCTGCAGATTAGTTATATATTGAGTTCACACGTTGAATATAGCAAGCATAGGGCTCCACTTCCTCCACATTCTCTATCTGGAAAAAAAAGAGGGAAAAAATCAGCGAGTAGTCCGAGGTAAAGTGGAACAGTTATAGTGAAAAAATAAGAAAAATGACCTACCGGTGGCATTGGTTTGGATGCTGCATTTGTCTGTTTTCTGCCAAAAGTTACACAAACAAGCTGGATTATTTGATTATTCTAAAAAAAAGCATCACAAATATGAACCTCATGTACTATTAATCAGACTTTACAACTTACCTGAATAATTTCAGTTTCGTTAGTGCAAAAACTGAGATTCCCACCAATAAAACAGGGATTACCGAAAGAATAACTGGCCACATCCATGAATGAAAAGCTGCAGAGAGTTCAGAGTCAAGTTTAAAATGCTATGGACATCCACACTGCAACTATTTATAAATGTCAAATAGCACGGAATAATAGGTCATGGTGTACTGTGTCCTATGCAGTTGGAAAAACGCTGACCTTTTCTTGATTGACTTCCAGGTTCTAGCACCAGATTCTTATCTTCTTTCCAGAACTTGTGACTGATAACACAGGTCAGGTTTTCAGTAATCTCTGTGTCCGGGAGCTCCAGAAGATTCTCTACTGTAAAATATCCCTCTGCGTCATGTTTCACTGTGGAAACCGTCCCGTTTCCAGCAGGAATCCAGCTGATGTTGGCAGCTGGATTTCCTCCTTCAGCTCTGCACACTGCTATGTTCTTGTTCTGCCTAAACGCAAACCTGGCAGATATATTGGGAGGAACTAAACGATAGAAAGATAAACACAAAGGATATTAGGTTGTATCTTAAGGCATCAAAAGTTCAATCAATCAAAAAGAAGAACTAATAAAGTCCTACCTGTGGCGGTCACAGTGATGATATGGTTTTCACTTCCTCCTCGGTAAACTGACTCACATGTGTAGATCCCCACATCATCAGCAGAAAAGTTTCGGATGTTCAGGTAGGACTGAGCACTGGAAGTGTTTTGGAGAGTCTTGCCATCATTGCAGGTGTTTTCGCTTCTAAAATCATTGCTATATGAGATCCTACAGGGCTCAGGTCTGTGTTTTAGTTTTATAGTCCATATAACATAAATGGTGTCATTCCACGTCTTATTGCTACATGTCAGACTGGCGTTACTTCCGACAGTGAAATCTGCCTCTCTGTGAACTGGAGGGAAAAAAAATGGAAATCTTGAATGAGGTTATACTGTTTCAAAAACAGTTAATGGCGACAAAATGTGATTAGATAACAAAATGTCAAAAAAGACACAAAAAAAACTATTCAACAAAGACAACCATTTACAATAGAATTTTATGTAAACTTAATCTATAAACTGAAATGTGTAAAAAAAAATAAGTCTGTCAAATCATGTAAGTGCTGCTTGTAACATTAACTTTAAATAGTGTCCAATTTTCTAACAGAACAGATGTTGAAAAAAACTAAGCTAGAATATATAGAAATAAAATTATATTCTAACAAATGACAATTAAAAGTGTTTGAGATGATTTTTGTTGTTTGTTTCAAACAGACAAACATGACAAAAAGTCTCTTTATAGTAAATAACTCCACTCAGAATCATAATTTTTCTCTTATTAAGAAATATAACTTTGCTTGAGGCATTTTTATTCATTTCATATTCAACATGTGATATGAATAAAACAAGTCAAAAGAAAAATAATGCAAAAATATATTTGTTAGTCACTATTTGTGTTCTCAGACCTTTTTAACATTTATTCTGTTAAAACATAAAGTAGAGTAACAGATAAAAAGCCCAGGAAAGCAAATTTACCAGCAAGCGTGATAGAAGATGTGGTGGTAGATGTTGAGCTGTTTCCATTAGTTCCTGAGAAAGATGGAGGTTGATGTAAGAAAATGGTTAGTAACAGAGTGATTTGCTTCTTTAGTCAGCAAGTTGTGATTCATTCAAGTGTTTGATCAGCAGAGCAATAATCTGTTAGTAGTTCTGTTAGTTTGCCAGTTTGTGTTTTAATCATAGACTGTAAAAAGAAGGGGAGAAGGAATTTACTGTAATATGCAGCAGACCTGAACAACAGTTCTGAATTAAACAAAATAAAATTTAGTGTACATCAAGGAACAAAATCAAATCTCACTGTAGCATTTAAATCTAACATATATTTGTAATCTGCATTTACAAGAAATGTGTGGCATTACTGTAACCTCTCACACCACACATTGTTTACAAATGTGTTATAGGGGGTCTCACTCTTATTTACGTCTTTCAGTTGTAAACCAAACACTGTACACAGAGGTGGGACAGTAAACCACACCTAAGAGACCTGAGAGACCCCACAGTGGAGAAAAGCTGCATCATGCTCTTAGTCAGAGCTGAAACCATCATTTTCACTGCAGAAGCAAGTGGCATCAATCTGTGATGGAGCATTTATTTTCCGTGTCAGCTTCAGGATATGCCCCCCGTCGTGCATGTTGTTTCCACTGTTTGTCATGAATCATAACAGCTTCAAAGAAATCTCAGTTTACGACTTCTTCAAGAAAAGAAACTAATCAGCTACATAATTTAGGTTCCATGATAACAGAATACACACTCATGTTTTCATGCACCCAAAACTTGAAATTTTGTTCAAATATACGAGTTCTTGTGCAATTGTTCTAGTAAAAGATATAGCCTACATTACTCCTTTTAATGCATTTGATATGAAATGAAGAATTTTGATTTGAAGATCGACATCGATCGATAACATTACGACCACATGAAGTTTAATAAGTAAATGTTTCAAACCTGTATCGTGGCTCCATGACACAGAAAAAAAGATGATCACGATATAAATCCACATCATGTTTCCCATCTCTCCTCGTCTTCAGGTTCCTTTGTAAACTTGCAGCCTTTGACACCGCATAACATCTATTTTAGTCCTTACACATCACAGCCAATGTCGAGCCGTAGGGTTTACTTCTAGAATTTCACTTTCTTTCTCCTTCGGCTGCTTCGAGTATAAAGCTGCTGCTCCTTCCCAACCAGGCGAACTGCGCAAAAAAACTCACATGAAAAGAAAATATGTATATATATGTGGGACGAATTAATCCCTCCCTTCTTCTTTTTTGGCACTCTTCCCCCTCTCCAAACCACTTTCCACTCAAACATCTGCCTTTTTTCTCCCACACAGGAAGATGTCTCATAAGTTAAGACAACTGTTTCCTTTCTTGCTGGTCACATGATCATCCTCTTTCAAAGGAGTGTTTGAAGATAGGAGGCTAGACAACATGATGAACTGAACAGCACATTTGTCGCTGTGGTGCTTTAACATTTATGAGCCTATATATATTAATATTTTCTGATTAATATTTGGTCTTAAGCATGAAAAAGTCCTGAAAGAAAAGAAAGGGTGCATGAAATTGAGAATGAGACAAAAAGGTTCTTTTTAAAAATCATCCATTAAATGTTTGATTATAGGTGACGTTTGTCTGCAAGTGAATCATGATACAAACGTGAGATTTTGTGGGATCTCAATAAACATTACAAAAAGAGCAAATAAGAAAAGGTTTCTGCTTATCAGCTAGAACAGGTTACAGTTTCTCAAAAAGTTTGATTCTACGAATCCAAGGTCAGATTTTGTACTGGACTGGAGAATGCACAAATCCAGTTCTCTTTTTTAAACAAATACAATATAAACTTCTCTGAGACTGACTAAACAACAATTTGTGTGTGCACGGCAAAATTCAGCATGGTGGTGACAGTATCATGGTTTGGGGCTGTTTTACTGAAAGTGGGTCAAGATGGATAATATCTTTTTAACAATCTATTGTGAATCATACCAGCAATTTTTCAAAGAAAAATGCCACACAGTCTCACCAGAAACGTATAAATGCGATATAATTATTTCCCCATTGCATGGAAAGTGTCATGGTCCACTTTTTGCAAGTTAGCATATCCGCCCCTCATTTGTTATGTCTCCCAGTATTTCTTATGCCCAGTTTATTTTGCCAGATAATTGTGGTCACACCTGTCTTTGGCAGTGGGTTTTCATTTGTCAGACCTACTTGAGTTTTCATCTGAACTTAGCCTTGATCACTTTTAAATATATTTTCTCGTCCATTTTGCCTAAGCAGCACTTTCTATTTGATTAACAAGAATGCCCCGATAAAGTCTGCCGCCGGCCTCTTAGTTCAGCAGTTTGATCCCTAACTCTAATGTCATGAACAAAGACACTTTCATAATGGAATATAATGTTTTGGTCAAAGCTTTTGTGGCAGATAATGTTGAGTCATTTGAAAGGAATGGCATCCAGTGACTCTAAAACCTCATGGTCTGTTATAAAGTACATATTTGACACCCTTACCATGCTTCTTTTTTTCCTTTGCTTTTTTTTTTTTTGCTTTTTTTTTTTGCTTTCAAGAAGAGGAATAGTAAACAGACAGAAAAAATAGACGGGAACTACGAATCAAATAAGCTATGGTTTAGGTGAAGTTCAGAGGCTTTACATTGCAAAGGTGAAAATGCCATTAGTAACGCAAAGAGAGCAGAATGAATAAACAGAAGTGTGGAAACAAAACTTAAGGAAGTGGACATTTTTTTGAGTCAATGTAAATATATATTTTAATGGACCTAGACAAACATTTTACAATGTGTTGCACTGAAAAAGGAACGTGTTAATCAGTTTGGTTTTAACAATAAGTGAACAATACAAAAAGAAAAACAGCCCCAAACTGATTGTCACCCTGCCAAAGTGGTAAAATATATCAGTGTTAATGATTTTTATTGGCAACATCTGAGTCCTGAACTGAATCCAGCAGAAAGAAGAACCAAAAACAAGCATCTCTTATGAGACAAAGAATACAGAGATTAAGCTTCGAAAATGAACTGAAAGTTCGGTTTCGATCAGTTTTTGTTGTACAAGGGTCACACGATACACAGGATGAAACCACTGAATATGTATTTTAACTGATCCCAGGCATGCTGCATTGGATCATTTACTTTGATCATACATAGGAAAAAATAAAAATGAAAAAAAATAAAAAACAAAGTCTTACTTTTGGTCCAGGATAATCGGTTTTACAGTAAGTTTTGTGCCTCCACTCAAATTCGACATGAATTTAACTGCGTAGCGTGCTGTGTCAGAATGTCATACCACTTGAAGAACTTTACCCCACACGGTATTATCAGAAATCTTAAGATTTTGTGGTCATAATCTTCAGTTGTTACTGAAACTTGGGCATTGGTGGTAAATATTTAGAGTCTCTTAGAGCTCTGTGGCGAGGTTGTGCATCTAACATGCTGAGAAGTGTTTCTATTTGCTTATCTTCTTGATATAGGCCGATTAGGTAAAAAATTAAAGTTAATTCAAAATCTTTGAAACATTAAGATTAAAAAAACTGGACGAAAAGTCACGTCAGCTTTGTCGAATCAGATGGAAAGAATGAAAATTGTCAGAGAAGAAATGATAAATGCTGAGTAGGCGCAGTGCTGGGTTGGTTGTGGTCTATCATTTGCTGGTGTCAGAACATCTCGCTGTGTGCGAGTTCCATATGCAATGTTAATGTGGGTGCAGGCATTATTACTGACTCGAGCCTGCATTTGCAGATCAGAGATTTCACTGAAAACAACGCCTATTGTAGTCATTCTATGTGTGGTTAGCATCTGCAAGCTGTATGTGGACTTTGTGGTTCATAACTGCATCTTGCAATGAGACATCTTGATATTAATTGTTCCATATAAAGAGCCTGGTGAATGACATTAGCTTTTCCTTTTCTTTTATTTACTCTCAGTCTGATTATGTTTGCCACAGGCAAAAAAAATGGTCATGATTCACATACATGCATTAAAATGGTGAGCGAAGAAAAATACTTTTTAAAGGAATTCACAAAAAACATATCCTGTGAAAACAACTTTTCAAAACCTCAAAAAGTAGGTGTTTTTAGAAAACAGTGTGACACAAATAAGGAAGTACTATTTGAAGTAATCTAGGTTATAAGCAAGCTCAGACTGGTGTTCTTCTTTTTCTGAAGTCTAATATTAGACTGTTTATTTTACATAGAAGCAGCTGAATTCCAGCTGACTATGAGCTGGCATTTTTCATATATGTGGAATTATTTCTTCCAAAGAACAACATAACTATCAGGCTGTGCGGAAATGTTGCTCAGGCACATCATCCAAACTTCCAAACCCAAAATATGGAAGAAATCCAATTTCAAAACTTATATAAGGAGTTTTGAAAAGGAGATGCATGCTCTCCATGTCACATTTCATCTGTGTGCATGCACCATTTCCCTTTGATAATGCCAGCTTCCTGTTGATGTCAAAGTCAAGTTTTTTTTGGCAACCCATGTTCTGAGGGGTAACAATAAAAGAGTATTACAAGAAGTGAAACCGCATAGACAGCATTTAGAGATTTACACTTTTTGTGTTCTTAGTTTTATCTGCTTGCCTGCATTTTCCTTTCATTCCAACTTTAAGTTGATCAGGTTTTGAAGACATTTGTAAATTTGAAAATTAAACGAGATGTTGAAACATCAAGTCAACAAAATGAATATATGCCATATTTAGAAAAAATATAAATTAAGTCAACAGATGTTTGACGTCTTGAATAAACAGATATGGAGAAAAAAGATATTATACTATAGTGAGACATCAGTACTTTAAAGGGAACGTATCATGCTTTTAAATCCTTCCTTTTCATGTAAATCATTTATGTATGGTTTACATGAAGTAAAACTGCAATCCTTTGGTATGAAATCGCTGTTAGTATAGCTCCACACACCCCTTCTAAACCCCTGTTCTGAGGTTTTTCTTTGCAGTTAATGAGAGAGATTCGTTTCTGTCCTATCTCTTTAAATTTAACCGAGACATTTCACGCCCCGCCCCCTTCCAGGTCACAGACCATTCTACTGGGTTTGACTTCACCCCCTTCGGCCATGTTGTAGTTTTTAGCGATTCGGTTCTGTACTGTCAGAGAAAGTAGCTTAAAAATGTCAACAACGAAAAACTTGTCCATTCAGCCTTACATGTTCGAGTCAGAGTCTGACCCAGAGCAGGAAAATGAAGACGACAAACCGGCAGAACCGCGCCTTCAATCATTTTGTCTTGTCAACTCTCAACTTCGGCATGACTGCGGTTGGACTACAAAAATCGAAGCGAAGGGGAAAATGGCGGATCACGAAACTGTTTACCCGGAA
>JAVQJG010123311.1:0-10516 GCA_036024015.1 Craterocephalus amniculus | reverse complement strand
ACGGATCCCCAAGGTATCGTTTCCTCACAGCCGTGTCGAGCCATTTGTCTTTTATATATTTAGCTTAAATGATGTTTTTATATAATTGCTTCAGTTAAAGAGACAGACAGTTTATTCTTATGAAAGAAAAGTAGCTTGATGATTTTCTGTTCTGTTGTGCGTGCGTGTGTGTGTGTGTGTGTGTGTGTGTGTGTGTGTGTCTGTGTGTCTTTGTGCGTGTGTGTGACTGTGTGTGTTGTGTGTATTAGGATAAATGTAAAAGCTGATGAAAAGTTTTTGTTTGTGAACTTGTTTTTATGTTATTTCCAACATTTGATTTTAAGGTGTAAAGCACTTTGAGATGCTTCATGTATGAAATGTGCTATATAAATAAAGTTTGATTTGATTTGATTTGAATTTCTACATTCAGGATACAGACCTTATATGATATGAGATGATGATATCATTCGTTATCACCATAAAATCGAGAATTCAAGGAAGCATCTTCGGTGGCAAAAGGGATGCAGAAAAAAGCCAAGACAACAGTGGGTCTCTCTCTCTCTCACACAAACAAACAAACGCACACACACACAGATATATGTTTCTATTACCTTTGAGGGAATTGCATTGAATTGCCTTAATTCTTTTAAACACGACCCTAAACTAGATATAACTTCACCAGACTTTGCCCTAACTCTGTTCTTCACAGTTTCCAGTTGAAATTAATGGACACATCCCAAAAGGAAAAAGCCAACAGTAAGACTTTTCCACAGCCTGAATAAAGAAAAGTATACATGCACAGGGCACACACTTTAGCTCTTCAGGGCTGAGTGTGATGATGTGAGCATGACAGGAAAAGACAGGAAGTGGTTCAATTTTGGATCACCATAGCAACGGGCAACGATTGAGGAATCATCTCTTCTGTTTTGATCTCTATTTAAATCATCTTGCAAAGATGGGATGTCTTGGTGAAAGTGCGTGAGTTCAGGAGTGTGTGACAGACATGTAGATGAAAAGAAAGAAGGAGAGAGAAATATAGACATGAATTATGTGAGAATGAATCTTTGTGGTCCATGTGCTTGTGTCTCCTTCCATACTTTCTCTTCCCTCTGTCTCTCTCCCTCACACACACACACACCACACACACCACACACAAATATCCACTGCTTTTGCACTTTGTCAGTGTATAGATTTTCTTTCAGCACTGGCCTTGTCTTGTCTCATATGGCGGCATTGTGTTTTAGAATATCAATCAGCCGGCCTCGTTCGCCCCGTCTCTTCGTGTACCAGAAAATTATTTTGCTCTAAAGTCAAAGGAAGCTCTTAGAATGTAACAGGGCTTCCTTTGCTGAAAAGTGGAGATTAAAAAGAAGAAACAAACAAAGAAATGCTGACATATGTGGCTAAATTAAAGATTTGTCTCATTTGATTTGTTTCATTTCTTTCTTGTACTGTTCTCTAGGAAGTAATTATACTGCCATGAAAATGAATGTTTTTTTCTTCCAGCCACCCAAAAAAGATTCATTCCAACTTCTGAGGGGCAACCCTTACGCGACATTAAGAATGAATTAGTGGTTTAGAAAAAAATTAAAAAGAAAATACAAGACCTGCCCACTTTAAATGGCCAATCTGAATAATTTTCTCCTTGCATGTCGTTTGCAGGGTTGTAACATCATTTTGTAGCTAGCTAAATAAATTGCTGAGCTCAGAGTGACCCGCACACAAAGGCACAGAAAGTGACTTTAAATTATAATCCAATTTAAATAACTGATTGATTACCATGGTTAAGTCTTGAGTCTGTAAAAGAAATTGATGGGATGGTTTTGTTCAACCATGTGCGCAATGTATCAAACTAGTATTTGCATATTTTCGCTCGGGATTAATCAAGCTTTCTTTTCACAGTTACAAATTTAAAGAAATATCGTTCACACTCCATCTTCCCAACTATGCTTTTTATCTTACTTCTCTTCAAGCCGTCTTTTCATGCGTTCTATGCATCTCAGTGTCTTAATATTTCACATGGTAAGAAGCCAGACTCCCGTTTTTTTTATTTTTTTTTATCTTTTTTTTTTCTCTCAAAAATTGTCTCCTCATTTAACCTCCAGGACCCAATCTCCATGCTAACCAGCTCATCCAAGGGCTTGACAGGCAACACCCCAATCATTGCCATGTGACTCCCTGTTACAATTTTCTTTTTTTCAAAACACAGCACAAGGGAAATTATGATCCAGTATAACAAACGTATAACTATGAGAACAATTTCATTTTAATAAGAGAATCAAAAGATTATGTTTTCCTTAGATTTTTATGCACCAGTCATTTGTTGGTAGGCTTTCAGCACAACCCCTGCTTAAATCATGGCTGCCTAAGGCTCCTAACATATTAAATTAATTATTTTAATTCACTTTATCTAATAAATCATTTATTAGGATTCTTTCATTTGAATCTAACTTGAATGAAATACTGATTAGTGATCAAGTCTAAAAGCTAATGTCGGTGCAGTTCTTCCAGTAATTCAAGACTTAAAAACTTTTACAAAGATAAATCATCAGAAGAAAAACTCTTTAGGATTGCTGATTCAAGTTTCTCATCTTTGTATCAAGCAGGCATCTTCTTGTTTATCAGCATCATTATCTACTGTAGAAGAAGAGACGGATACCGCTTCAAACCAAGCTTTAAAGCTCTGGAAATTCACCTTTAAGTTTATTAATGAATGTCCCTTACATTCAAACCCATTCTTAATTAGGTCGCACAAGATATATCAGATCCCAACAAAAAATAGTAATGCATTTTATCAAGGTCATCATGCGTCTCTGGTTTTACATTTTAAACATCTTAAACTGAATTTGACTCGTCAGTGAATATGGTGGGAAAACCCAAGATAAATGTCCAAAGCCTCAGGAAGAGATACTTGGAGCCAGAGCTACAGTCAAAAAAAAAAAAGAGGACGATTGTTGCCCTTTGTTACTGCCAGAGAAGAAAACATCCCGCTGGAGGTTCAAAATATGGTTTTATGGGTATGAAAACAAGTTATTTGTTTAAGTAGATGTACCAACAACACTGAAGATTTCTGGGACAGCAGCAGTTTTAATCCCAACGTCCTGTCTTCTGGACTTAAGATGAATGACATGCCACAATCATCCTTTTTTCATTGGGTCCATTCCAGGAGTTATACTGGGCTGAGTGCTGCTAATTGGAGCTGTTTCTCTGCTAATCTGCCAGCTGGTTAACGTTTGGCCCTCCAAAGCCAAAACTCAAATGATTAGTGAGCCGAAAATGGTCTAAATCTGGCTGACTACCTAGGATATTTTCATACTGTAGACACTTCATTCACATTGTTTGCCAGTGGGTCAGATCTGTGGAGAAGCTTCTTGGACTGCTTGAAAGCACAAAACTGGAAAGGAACAAACCGAGCACAAGCAAAACTCCTGTCTGTATTTTTAAAAAGTCAATATAGACACACATGAAGAATCACTGCCTAACCATCTATTCTCATCAGAATGGGAAATGGGTGGGTATGTGGGAAAGGTGATAATTAGAAAACCATAAGCAGTGGCAGCATGATGAGAGTGATTGTTACATTATCAGTCATCATTGTGATGTCACGAATGTTATTTGAAATACATGTTTAATTTCCAGGGAGATCAATAACAGTAACTGAGGTTGAAGAGGTAGTTCATAATTCTTAGCTCTGCATTTAGGCATTAAAATATCTATGCTGCTTAAAGTAGGAATGTAAGCTGTAAAGTGTCAAATGGCACTGCATTTAGAAAACCAAATCACACATAATGAAGTCAGTTATTCTGAACTCTGTTAAACTAAAACAGCATAATGAAGACTCTGGGGACATTGTGACTTCAGCAATTATGTGAAAGGTCAAAGGTCACAGATTAAAGGCATTGCTTAATAATCAGCTTACTTTGTTATGAAGGATTCCTATAATGTATTTTTAATACAGATGTGTCTAGGACTTCACATCTTATAGACAAGGCATGCTCCACAGCTTTTGTTGGGTCTTTCTAAAGGCAGAAAAATGTGATACAGCTATTCAGTTTAGTTTGCGTTTTATTTATACAGTGCCAGTTCCTAACAAAGTCTTGTGAAGGAGCTTTAAAGACACTATAAATATAATCCAATTAATTAGTCTAAACTATTTGATTGATCTTTGAGCTACAGTAGTTTTTATCTCTGTCATCTTTAGCTAACAAGCATAGCCTATTCTATATTACAAAGCCAAGGTTCATGTTATTGACATTAACTGGCGTGGCTGCAGTCTCAGACAAAGTAGGGTTAACTGGCTGTTGTAAAATTATTCCAGCTTGCATTACATCATTGTTGTGTAAGCCAGCCACTGATCTGACCAAGCCTGACAGTGGGAAATTAGAAAATGTCAACTTACTGTATGCTAAAACTCAAAGACCCATAATGCTATTGCCATATACTGTATAGACAAGTAGCCTCTTGGTTTGGATTGAAAAATTGGCCAAATTTATTTAATCTATCAACCCAACCTCCACTCAGTTTGAAGTGGCACCTGTCTTCGGACCCTTGTCTCAAAGCAAGCTGACTCAGCTTTATTTCCTTTGTGATGGAAGTGATTGTCTTAACTTTCTTGAGACAAATCTGAAGGAAATCAGAAATCGATCATGTTGGATTTTACAACTTAATCCCAGGTATTCTAATTACAAATTTTATATACTTATAAATCCTCTTTTACATAAGCACTGCTTTCCTTTAATCTGGTAGCAACTGAGTATGTTGATGTCATTTGTAACTTTCCGCATGGTTCATTTACATGAGCTGTTTGACAAGGGGTGACTGTACACTGTTATTTACACATAACTCTCATTCCAGCAATAATCTGAACTGTTGCTGTCAGAGAAATCCAAGATATTTTTTTTGGATAAATTAATGTATAACAATACTTTTAAAACTTTACTCTTCAAGGTATTCACAGGTTAAATAAACATGATATTTTGTTTGTTAAGCATAACATGTAGAGAAGGGATGTATTTAGCTGCTTCCATCCACCATCACTGCGCTTTTCACATCTTCAGGATGCTTGGTACATTCATATCCACTGCTGGAAAAATTGTGACTGTGAAAACTGCTGCAGTCTGGCTTACTGTTTTTTGCGGTCTAATCTCTCACATATGTCATTAAATATAGTCACTTCCTGCTGACTGAAGGCCAACAGGTGCAATGAGGAGTGTTTTTTTATTCATCACTACATGACTGTGAGTTTATTTAAAAATAAGCCTTTTAAAAACCATTAAAGCTGTGGTAACACTTATTAGAATATATTGAGCCAGAAGTGAGTTACATTTCTACTTCGTACACTTCAAATGATATTCCATACATAATTTTTAAAGCCACTTTGAAGCAATGATTGAGTTTTTCCAGGTCATGATTATTTAGATCAATTCATCTTGCTTTCTAGATGACTTGTTGTTCCTTATTACTGTATATCAGCTGAATTAACTCACACACACCCACGTAGCAAGCATGGCCCCATCGATTTTAGATTAATACACCATAGCTGTGAACACACACATTAGCTGCTGCAGAAATAATCAGCTGTCACCAGGAATATGGCAGAAGAATATGAGGGTTTGTGGAGGATTTATAGTCATTTAGGGAAGGGGTTTACACCAGCAGGAGCTGGGAAAGAAATGCATGGCTGATGAAAAATAGTCTGTCAATCCGTCGGCCCTGGGTAGAAGCTCAGACTCAGGAATAACATGTGAGATGTGAAATATTCCAGTGGTGAGGTGCTCATTATCCAGCTCCCTTCGTTTCCTTCTGTCTTTATTCCTTTGTCACGCTTTCTTTTCTCTGATTCTTCTTTCTTCATCTCTCTGCCCTCTCACTGTATTTTAGTCTCTTTTTTTTCTCTTGCACTGAAAGCAGAGTGCTTTACCTTCAGGCTGGTCACAGTTTCCATAATGTAGATGTAAAGTGTAGGGGGAAGACTCTTGATCTATCAGTAACTTTTTTTTGTGAGAGATTTTTTTTTCTTTCCAAAAGAACTTGCCCTTCCATCCTTATTTCTGTTTTTTTTTAAAGTAATATTTTGTTTTTATCGTCATTCATCATAATGATGCAGTTTTTTTCTGTCATGTTATTAGCCCACATAGGCCCATGTTAATTTATCACAGCACTGAAGTGTTCCAGTCAAATTGTACTTTAATCAACATTGAACATGTGATCTTAATCAAGGTCATGATTCTAGCGCAGTCGTTGCGCTAGAATCAAAATGCACCCTGCAAGGATTGCAATTCTGTCACATGGCCAACACAGAGAAACAGCAAACAAGATAAACTAGTGCTCACACTCTCTGCTAGAACCAATTTACAGTCACCAATTAACCAGTAACATGAATGTCCTCTGACTTTGGAATGAAGCCACAGTATCTAGAAAGAACCCAATCCTGTAGAACATGCATGTATTAATCGAGGTTCAGAATTTGCTTAATAAGGAAATATGACTCAAGGATTAAAATCCTTATCATATGTATTCTGTTATCTCTCTCTCTCTCTCACTCTCTAAATATTTATATTTATATATTTTATCTATGTATTACTTATAAAGTTGGCACTGATGTGCATTTTGTGGCATTTTACAAAGCCGGGTGAGGCCTTTATACCTTCCTCTGACATAGAAAAAATGCCTAAAACTTTATCTCAGATACTTGGAGTTGTAAAGCTTAAACAGTTATAAGATCCAACCAACATTACTGCATCAATTTGGCTGGTTGGCACATCCAATTCTGCAATTTAAGACGTGATTCCATTCAAAGTGTAAAAAACATACACGCAGATATGCTCTCACTGAAATTTAAACTGGGTTGGGAAACATTCACTCGTCTAAGGTGAACACTACCTCTTGTCTAACAGCTGCTGGGATAGACTCAATTCAATTCAATTCAACTTTATTTGTATGGCGCCAATTCATAACAAAGTCATCTCAAGGCGCTTCACTGACAATCAGTTTAAGTAATCTGACTGTCATACATTCATATATACTTATATACTAGCCAAATGATAACTAAATAGCCTATGTAAGGAAACCAACAGACTGCATCGAAAAGAGTCTTCGATCAATCCCCTTCTGAGCAAGCTTCAGGCGACAGTGTGGAGAAAAACTCCCTTTTAACAGGAAGGCAAAACCTCCAGCAGAACTCGACCGGTTGGGGGTGGATACAACAGAAAGGGTGACCGTGGTAGGAGAACACTCGTTTTTTGTTAACAAAAATCTGCTTTAAAAGTTGTGCTCAGAAAAAAATAGATACAGATTTTGTTAAGTAGTGTAAGTTTTGATGCTGTTCCATGACACTGGGAGTCTCATGAAAAACTAACCTCTATTAAGCTCTAACATATTCCCAATTCATCGCTTGCTTTCATGAATTTAGAAGCCAAGCTTAGAATTCAATGGCTAGATATGCTTCTTTTGATCCTTCTGAATCTGTTGAAATAATATAACGTCTAAGAAGCATTTTTTTCAAGATCTTTTCTTTTTTTCTAAAACAAAAAGAAAAAAAAGGGAGGGGTCCTCTGTTGGAGAAGTCCACCCTAGTGTACAAGAGTTTCCATCCTCTGTGCAGCTGAACTAATGACCCCCTGAGTTGTTTCCACCTGGCAGATTTACATCATTTGAGGTACAAGAGCAGCAAGTCACCATGAGCCTGTTTCCAGTGGGGGGACAATGAAGACTTCAAACTGATTCATTAGACTTCCTTTTAATTAAACTACTTGGACTAATTAGGAAGACTAAATGAGATGCGTGTTTGCGAACGGCACAGACGTCCCAGTGCAGCAAGCTGGGCGCTGTCCGCGGTGCTGAATAGCTAATATTGTCCACAGCAGAGAAGAGCAACCCTTTGCGCTTTTATCCAGGTGTAGCTCTCATTATAGAGCTTTTTAACACTCTCTGCAAGCTTTTTTGCTGATTTAATTGATTGTGTCATCCTTTTTTCTCATGAAGTGAATCACATCCCACTCCCAAACACAGGGGCCCTGTGCCTTCCAGCCTGATAGGCAATCATGCCACACATGGAGCTAATTCAAACTCTTGCTACTGAACTAGATGAAAGATTGTGTTTGTGCTGGTGAGCTGAACTGATTCCCTTGACACTGTAACACTTGGTGTTCAGTGGCTTTTTTGTTGCAGGAATTTTCTGCTCTCCTCCACTCACCGTAAGGCATAAGAAAGTGTAACTTTCTGAAACAAAAGATGTATGTGAAGCTCTCTCCTGCCCGTAAAATCCCATATGTGCACAAAGATCTTTCTCCTCAAGAAACCCATCTCACATACTGTATGCCTACATCCCTGTGCACTGACACAAACACTATAAAATGAATCCTGTACTCATACCTAGATAAGGGTGTGTGACTTTTATAACATTACATCTACTGGGAATCAAGAACATAACTATACACACAGATAATTCTCCTGCATATTGTTTTAAAACATTTCCGAACTGCCATTTTTATTTTAAGCTGATTGAGTCGGTGTGTGGATGCTATATAACTGCTGCTGCTGCTGCAGTGGGAATTAAGAGGAATTCTCTGTGTCACTTGTGGAACTGATGTGCTTCAGTGGCAGTGGCATTTCTTAGCTGTGCTGCAACGGTTGTGCCACTTCTGATTCATGGGCTGTGCGGAGAAATAAATCTGACCTCCCGTGTTCTTTAGTATAATTTGATCATATAGAGTTCCAGTAGGAGTCCAGACTTTTTAATTTGATGGGTTGGATTTTCATTACATCACCAACTCTCCTACTGGTGCCTCCAAAACGGTAAGCAAAATAATCCCAACTGCAACACAAAGATAAGGATTCACTCCATGCCAGGGGATAATCTCCTGATAATGTGTTGTGCAGCAGTGAGGTGTGCAGAGCAGGTAGCTAGTGGAAGTCATTTAAAAGTCCCATTACCTAGAGCGTGGACAGCCTCAGTGCTGTGGGATTTTCCAAAGTATTGGTCCTGTGAGAGGCGGGAGTTACCAACACCAGTGCAACAAGGATTGCTCTTCCAGGAGTGAGTCACTTATGAGATTAGGGAGTAGAAACAGATCAGGAGCAGTGGGTTGGATGGGTTGTATTTTTATTTATAGGTTTTATTTTTCTACTGCTCTGCCACAAGAGAAATAAGCTCTGTATTGCCGGGCAAGTGCAAAAGGCATCCCAGAAACACGCTGGACACCATGGTTTCATTTGGTATCCTTGTATGAGAAAACCATTGCCGCACTGAGATTTATTTATTTATTTATTTATTCATTCATTGTAAATTTGATCTTATTATTTATGTAATATGTGCCGAGCTTTACAATCTAAGCAGGGAAACTAGAAAGCCTCTTGGCTGTCACAGTGAAATTACTAACTTACTTTGGATTTAATCAGTGAATAGTAATGAAAATGAATTGTAAAAATATTTAAGGAATTTCAGAAAGAAGTTTTTCAGGTGAAGTTTCTGTGTTTATTGTCAGTGTTTTTGCTGAGTGTACTTAATTTTCCATTAACTTAGAATGTTTCATAGTAAACATGTTAACATTTTACTCCATAAACAAGTAAACAGCAAATCTACTTTATATTTTTTTCTACAGCCATTTAGCTAACGCATTTCTCCAAAACATAGATCTGAGAGTGAGAACAACACAAGCAGGAAACCAAACAGGAAGTAGTCACAATGCTGAGAATCCAGTCGGTTAAATGTGCTGCCATATAGCCTTTTTTTGTTTTGTTGGTTCTTTTGTTCCTTACTCCTCCCTACAATAGTCCCTTTGTTTAATTACAAGATCACGATTTCATCACACAGTATCATCATGGGCGTGAAAGTACGCAGCTTGTTCAGTGCTGAGTTGTGCCAGAGAGCTGGACCAATCTTTCTAACTCATCCTGACAAGTAGAAGAGTAAAGCTACAGTAAGAGTGGAAATGCTCCTGAGTCTTTAGCTTGCTCTTAAATGTAGAGCAGAAATCAGCGGATTAGACAGAGTTTGGTTGATATGTCTACCACTGGAGAACAACAGAGGAAAAGGCTACTGATTTGCTCCGTGTTTAGCTAAAAAACAGTTGGAAGATATTTGAAAGAGCAATAATATAATTTAAAGGTTTTACAGTCTTTGTTATCTTTGGGACTCAAATCTTCAATTTTGTCTGTAGTTTTTTTTTTTTTTTTTTTTTTTTAAGAAAGACCTGATTCTCTAGATCACAGAGGCCACCAGCTCTGTATACATTTCAGGGCAAATATTTTGTTTGTCTTCAGAAACCATTTCGCCAGCTCCTCTTTCTCTCTATGTGTTAGGGTATTTACATTTAGAAAATAAATATTTTACAAAATAAGCCAGTTTGGAACAATGTAGTTTAAAAAAAAGTTCAAGTAGCTTATTTATCTATGATATGTTCAGTGAAGCAGCGCTTAGCTATTATGCTGCAAACAAGTGGAAACAATGAATTTTAATAGAAAGTTCAAGTAGTTTATTTTTTAGGAATCTAAACAGAATCACTGTATGGTAAACATTAATTAGCCACCAGATGGC